>JAAGNO010021034.1:2429-13938 GCA_033439905.1 Ceryle rudis | reverse complement strand
CCCCCACGCCGCCTTCCCATTTCCCGCTGAGGCGGCGGCGGGCCCGGTCCAGCTTCATCGCCGCGGTCAAGCAGAGCTCAGCGCATGGTGATGTGGGAGCTGCTCATGGTAAACACCTTTAAAATACCTAGCGTCTTCAGACTGTTGTTGGCTTTTTAGTGTAGCTTTGATTTTTTCTTTTCTCTCTTTTTTTTTTGTTTTTTTTTTTTTTGTTTGTTTTTGGTTTTTTGTTTTTGTTTTTGTAATTATTGTCATTATTTTGTTTCCTACACAAAAAGCCATGAGAAAAAGAGAAACACACGGTACCAGTATTGGGAGTGGATGTACAGGTCAAGTACTACAGACTGGGATACACACTTGAGCGGATGTGGGCAGTAGCCAAAGTTAATAATGCCCCTTGGCAGAAAGGCCCAGGCCACAGGGCCTGTGACACCCAGCCATTCCTGGCCTGAAGTTGTCTGTGGCATGGCACAGTGGAAATATGCTTTCCATATGTAAGCTTTCTGTAAAAATGCAGCATTTGGGGCTGAAATACTTGTTATGCTCCCAGTGTGTGACAAAGTGGCAGTCACACTCTAGCACCTGGGGAGATATTTGGCACAAAGCTACATTTAGAAGTACTTGGTAGACAGGGACAGTTTTTAGGGTTCCTTATGTCTCATCAGGCATCACATAAGTATGACTTTAGGCATACATTTACTTTGGCAAATTTCTTTTAAAATAATGACCTTTTTACTGTAGCAAGTTCCCTGCTTGGTTTTTTTTAACTGAAATTTGTATAGAACAAACAAATGAGGAACCTGATAAGTAATTTGCTAAATTTTGCATTTTAATGTAGCAAATATGTTATTAATTACTTATATTTTTACCAAGTCAGCTTTATTTTTTTGGTTACCTAATGAGACAGCCAAATAACAAGTGCTATGGGAACTTCCCTGTGACTAATCTGGCACCATTCAGCCACAGATGTGTTCCTCTGGTGGCAGTTGTCAGACAAGCTTTGGCACAACCATGATAGAAATATGTTTTGCCACAGACTTCTGAATCAAGCAACAGCTCGATAAACGATTGTAACAATGGAATGTATAAAACTGATGTTCTTGTATATGTGTCAAATACTGCAAAGAATCTATTATCTTGGGAAATAATGAGATGAGAATACCCCCAGAACCCTCACATCTGAAATAATGAGAAGTTAATGGACAGTTACCATGATACAGCTCCTCAAGAATATTTTAATGTTTATGATTCTGAATTAATTTTCCCCACCATATTCTTATGGTCAACTTATTAAATTAGTAACCAAGCAGTTGTCTTTAATACTGAAGAATCTATAACCTGCCCTAGTACAGAAAGCTTTATGAGAAATACATTTAGCTTCATTAGTTAGCGATATTTTTGCCAAAGATTTAGGCTCTAGAAGCATGCTGTTGAAGAATACAGAGTAGAAGATACCTTTAGTGTTACAGAATGAGCGACAGCAATGCTAACAATAAATGATGGACCTGATCCAGAAGTCCTTAGTCGAAAAAGTCTTTGAGATGAAAGCGCATCCCATTTACTATTGAAATATTATTTAAATATGTCATCAAGAATAACATGTTTCTGCTTTTTAAAATATTTTGTGATATGCAGTGGCAACCTGCTTAATTTTTTTGATCCTAAGTTACAATGAGAATGTAGTGAGAATTCAGGACTGTTTTAAAAGAGCATTTGTTTCACTAAATAGGTCTGATCTGAACACAGAATTGAAAGACTACTTAAAATGGGCAGTAATGGAAGGTGCTTTTGTTGGTAGCAGTACAGGGGAAACAGCTGTATCCCAGAGTACGAAAGGTGCACTTACAGGATAGACTAAAGGACTTGGATGTTGCCACAGAGTAATGGCCTTTCACTGCTGAATGAGTGCCAAGATCAAAACTATTAATGGGAGCTGTAACAATGTATTAGCTGGTTTCTGGTACAAGTTACATTCACTAAGAACAAGGGAACCTTTCCTATTAGAGCAGATACAACTAGCAGAAACCAGCCTGATAATGGTAGACATAATGATTTACAAGCTGGACCATTATGGAAAGATAATTTTTCTCTAGTTGGAGAGCAAACTGAACATACCCAGCATTTATGTTGTCTGGTCTAGCCAGGTTATTTTGGGTTCTTACTCATTCCTCAAGACACAACTTGCACTGAAACATGGAAAGTTTTACCACTCAGTTAAATATAAGCCTGCAAGTAATTGGTGTTTTAAGCAAAAGACCACAGCCCAGGCAGTGCTAACACCATGCCAAGGGGGTGGTGGTAATTGATTAAAAACCAAACCAAACAAACAAAAACCCAGTATCATGTCATTGCCTGTGCACCCTGTGTAATACCTGTATACTGACCGTTTATAGCACAGAAGCGCACAGGTTAAAAGTATGTACAGTCAAAATTAATTAAATACCTGTCATGAGAGAGATACACTTAAGTGAAAACCCATGATATCAAATGCCAATGAAAATATTAATCTGAGAGAATAGTAGCAAAAAAAAAAAAAAAGCACAGAAAAATAGGTATTTATGACACAAGGTGTGTAATGGTTTAGAATATGAAAAATATTTAATGAAATGTTATTTCTCACTAAAGTTTTTTAAAAGTTCATTGGAAAAAGAGGGCATATCCATCATAGCTGTTTCACATGCATCTCTGAATAACTAAATCATGTGATAGCTTTTCAATTGAATTCGTTAAACTTTTATAGTAGTATGGCATTTAAATAGACATGTGACCTTTCTGATGTATGGGTAGAGAGTTACAAAAATACATTGCTTACATCTCAAGAATTTATTTCTAGTTGCCAAATTGCACTCAATAATAAAATTAACTTTTAATTTTGCATTCACAAAATACGTTTTACACTTTTAGCTGTTTCCAATCAACTAGAACATCTGTTCATTTTATAAAATTAAATGATTAATATTCTTTTTAATTATAGATTTGAGTACATATGCTGCACAAGGTCAATTCATTTTTGACTTTTAAATCTTAAATGTCATTGGTATAATAGACACATCATGTGTAGTTAAATTAATTAATTTCTACAAAAAAAAAAAACCCAGGATATCATTTAAAAACTTGATATTTGGCATGTTTCCTGTGTTGAATAATGACTTTCACACGGGGACAAACTTTTAAGCAGAGAACATTTTCAAAACACAAATGAACCACCAACATTGTTCTTCAGGTAGTTTGTGGGTTTTTTTAAAACATGTTATTAGTCAAATTATTTATAGTTAAGGGCCAAATGGTATAAGACTTTCACCCAGGAAAATGTTGCAGGATTCACCTTTTTGTCCTGAATGACCAGATTTTCACTGCAATAATTCAACAAAGTTATAAAGTTGTGTTTCCTATCTCCTCAACTACTATTATAGAAAAAAATAGGATTTTTTTTTTTTTAACTATAATGGGAGATGTTGTTCCTAAAACCATCACCGTGTAATTCTCCCTTCCATGCTAAATTATAGCTGTAATTTTTGAACAAAATATTTAATCTAAAACTATTTGCAGGTTTTGAGAGATTGCATTTTCTAAAGTAAATACAACTTAACTATTTCAGTTTGTAAATTCTCACCTACATCTAATATTAGTCTTGAATACTGAACAAATAGGATTATAAAATGCTGATGTCTTGAAACTTTTAGACAAAAGATACATTTTACTGTTCAGTGATATTGAAGGACTTTAGCAGATCATTCCAAAGTTCATAAATACGGTAAACTTGTATATCTGTGCAAGTAGTTGCACAATTATTGAGGCATTTCTAAATGAGCCTTGTAACATTTAATTGATCTTGTCAGCTTATCGCCAAACAGAGAGATGAGAAACAAAAACATGTCTAACTCATCATCAGATCTTATGGGTTGCTATAGAATCTTTTTCTCTCTTTTTTTTTTAGTTTCTCCAATTATTTTACACTTTTTATGAGATTCTTGTGAATCCTCTGTAAAGACCTGGGGTCTGTGGCTCTGGCACATGATGGAGTCAACTCAAAGTCCTCTTAGATATTCCTGCCAAACTTAAAAATACTTGGCAAAGTGGCTCCCTAAGTCTTCGAGTCCACTGACTACTGAACTACTGAAAGCACAGCTTTCTTCCAGAGGGATTGCCCATCAGGTATCTTCAATAACTTTGCATTTAAACATCAAAGCCACCAAGGACCTGGAAGTGTTCAGCAGCCAGCAAGGTTCACAATTTTCAGGTAAGTGTTAATGTGCAGCATAGAGAAGGATCTAAGGCCCCGGGCTGACTGCATGAATAGTTTTGATCAGAGAAAATTGGCAGAAGTGTATGTAATTCAAAGTGTCTTTTAAACAAGTTTATGGGTTTTATTTCCTGTTAGTATTTACTCCCAGATGATTTGAAGTCATATAAGTGTTTCATTATGGATAGTGAAAATGAAAGGAAACGTATTTTGACCTTGCAACTGCAGCAAGTCAGTGGGAGATTTTGGATAGTCAGATTTGGCCTTTAACCTGGAGGCCATTGATCTCGTTTTTCTCCTTATCATATCTTAGTTTTTTTGTGGTACACATGTACTTAAGCATCACAAAATCCCAGCGCGTCCATGACCCAGGTCCAGTGATTACATCACTGCTTAGCCATGTTAACAGGAGCTCAGCCCGAGGCTGTGTACAAACCCTGTGTGCTCACCAAGAAAGGTTACGGATATCCACTCGAGGGTAAGTAAGTACATACAGGTACATAGGATCACAGAATCACAGAATGGTGGGGGTTGGAAGAGACCTCTGGGGATTACCTACTCCAATCCCCCCTCCTAAAGCACATTCACCTACATTAGGTTGCTCCCAAATGCATCCAGGCAGGTTTTGAAAGTCTCTAGAGAAGGAGACTCCACAACCTCTCTGTAGGGGTCCATCTCCTTTGCAGGTGTCTGGGCAGTGAATCCTATGCTGTGATGTACTGAAGTTAGTGTTCAAGAACTCTTGAAGATGATGAGGTGTGAACTGAGTCACTATTTGCTGAACTTTTTAAGTGTGCTCTTTAATGGTACAGAGGCCTTGTACAGAGTCTCTGTACAGGGTCAGATTTCTCCATTAGTGGTAGTAAGGGTAGAATCTGCTTTCATCTAATCGAGCTACCAAAGAAATCATAATTGTTCAGTTTATGATATCTGATCCCCTTTATCTCTACCTAAGCAAGGAACAGTTTACCAGTGTAGGAATACTGTATACTAGAAGCGATTTCAATGGGTGCATCATTGCAGCGACTTTTGTGTCCTGCACTTTCGTCTCCCCTCCTCCAGAGTAAAAGAGAAGCTGTGTCAGCAAAAGTGCTGTCTTGTCTGTCCTGCTGCATCTATGGAAGAGTATTCTACTGGTGCAGATGTCTCAGTTATGGGTTACGTTTTTTCTCCTCATGATTGGCACAATTGTGCCTGCAGCAGCCTGTCATTGAAACCTGGTTTACATTGTCCTCAGGTAAGCACAGACTTTTTATGCTTTGCATTTAATTGCTCTCTCTACCCTAACAGTATAATGTAACCTTTGCCTTAAGGTGGGAAGGTCCATCTAGCTCATCTTAATTCTCCTTCTGTAGGGCATTGGTCACCAGCTTTTGCTGGCCATTGACGCCAATACTGAGCAAATAACTCACTTTAGGGAACATAATAATTTTCCCTTCCTGTCAACCTGTCCCATCATAAAATGCAATCTTTTTTACATTTGTAATTTCCTGTTGCCACTGAGTCACAGACTCTTACCGTGGCAGTGACTGAGATATCCTGAACTGAGTATTGCATAACCATAGTATTTAGTATAGAGAAGCGATTAACCACAAGAGGGAAAATGAAGAATCAGGAATGCTCTTTTTTTTTTTTTTTTTTAGGAGATACTTATATTTGAAATGAAAAATAAAATTCAAATACTATAAACTGTGATATTTTTCACAAGCTAAATGTTTCTGTTTACAAATACCCACGTCACTAGCTTCATCAGAAATAATAGTGTACGCCTATGGGTTTGTATTTTCAAAAGGTAGGGTTGTCTGCAAAAACAATATATTCTTTTTTTTGTGTGTAAGTCCCTGTAGTAGTACTGAGCTGTTTAAACAAAGTTCCAGTAGTAACCTATATACTACTCAAAAACATTTTTCATTTTCCTTTTTAACATGAACCAGCCATCACTGAGCACGCTTTCAAAACAGGCTCTAATTACAAAGCAGGTTAAAAGAAACTTTATTAGACTGAAGCCCATATCTTCACTTGGGGTCATATCCCACATGCTTTATTCAGGATCAGATGGCGTGCCTGTGATCTCCACATGCAGATTTCTCATCTGTATAGAAAGGAGATGTCAGTCACGCTGCCACATTCCCCCTTATTTTAGACAGCTCTCCACATGTCTAGGATGCACATGTGAAGAAGAGAAAGGAAAATGCACACCGTTCACTCGTTAAAGATTAGACAGGAAAGATAACACAGCTACCGCATGTTAATCCCAAAGGAGTATGGAAATGGCTTCATTTCTTCCCTTCGCATCTAAATGATTTGCTTTACTTCTGACCAGGAATAGTGCTAGTGATTTTCTTTTGTTGAACCCTGCAAAGAATAGAAAAACACTTGACATCTGTTTGCTTTACATGTTGTAAAACATTGTTTGTTCACTTTAGTGGCCCAATATAGGAGGCCCATTCTTCTCAGCACTACCTGATCCTTCAGCAGTGTGGCTCCACTGACTTCTTAGCAGTGTAGAGCCACTGACTACTTTTGTTAATTTGTTCTGAAAGAACTAGTATTTAAACAGGCAAAGATTACACTTTTATACTTTTCAAAATATTAACCAAATCTTCTTATGTGCCTACATGAGACCTAAGGCTATGTCTGAGCTTCTTAATAAAATGCTTGAATAAATTGTATAATGATGCTAAGAAGCTATTTGCAAAGGACTGTAATCAAGGCTATGTTCCGTGCTTGAATAGTTAAGTTAGAGAGACCAGAACCGTAAGCAATCTTGTTAGGGGAAGCAGGTTCTCTGTAACACTATTTAAAACTGGGCAGAGCAGCTCAGTTAATGCACGTAACCACTGGAACTGTAACTGCTACACCAGTGGGATCTTGAATACACAGAGAGCAACACTAAACATACTCAGCGCATCCTGGCAGTCTACAAGGAAGTGGGCTTTTTCTCATTGGAGGAAGGGCTTGTAAAAGTTTTTTCCACAAGGGTTAAAAAAGGGGTTTGTGGATCTAAACATCATTACTTTTCTATCAGTCAGGAGGGTGAGACAGGAGACAGAGCACCTAGAGAACCTTTCCTTTTCATGAGCCACATTTGCCTAAGCCACAACTGTCAATAGTAAGAAAGAGTCCTATTTCCCTTCTCTATCCCCTGAATGCAGAGAGGACACATGAGAGACAAGAATATTTAGAAGCCTTTAGCTGATTCACTTCCCCCAGCTTTCCTACAAAACTCATGTGCATTTGTGGTACAGCCCCAGAGTTCTCTGTAGGGTGTTCCAGTATGCAGCTGTTGCATTGCCTTTGTGGGGTTTGCTCTCTCCTCTGTCCCAAAACCCAAATCATTGTGCACAACTACACTATTTTGAAATACCTCAGTACACATGAAGAAGAAAGTTTCCTAAGCTAAATACAGTGATTACAGAATACTGAAATCAGTAAGACTTAAATGTAGGCATTACCTTCTAGTTTTACCTTTCGATTACTTTTCTCATTAGAACCACATTTTTAATCAACTAAGAAATATCAAATATTAATCAGCCACTAAAGCACAATAATATGCTACATTAAAATAATTCTTCATACAGTGCCTAAGTACATTAGAATCTCATTTGTATTTTTATTGTATGCATTCATTCATCCTAAACTTAATTTAAAGTAGGTGTCAGGTATCAGCTATAATACTCAGATCTAAATTCTGATCTAGGCATTAGAACATTTGCCACTTACTGAGCATGTTCAAGAAAGGGGAAGAAGGAGGGTAAGTTTAGGCCTGTTTTTAATAAGCTACAGCAATTAAATATTTTGAATACTCAGAATGTTATATTAGAATTTTACAGTTATTTGGTTTGTTCGGTTGCTTTTCAATACACTTGAGAACCAGCTCCTAATTAAGATACACACACTATCAAAGATTAAAAACTTAGATGGTGGTAAAAACAATTAGAATGATGATGTAGGCTTAGATTCCCCATGGTTTTTGTACAGATCTGGAAGACAGCATGGGGTATGGGCATGTGGAATTTGCCTTCCCTGCACAAGGTCCACAAACAGCTGCAGACATGAGCCAATCCGGAGCAGGTGCGATGCTCTCCTTTCCCTGAGCTGATGAGTACTTTGACAACAGGAGCTTTACCCTTCAGGGGAAGACTGCAGTTACCCATTGCCTCTGGGTAAGGAGTTGTTCCCTGCACAATTCCTTCTGGGGAGCAATAGTCTAGGGGTGTTGCCATCCTCAACCTGCTCCCATGGCCAGAATGTTAAGTCACAGCAGAGCCTCTGCCTGTGGAGCATATGCCAATTATGTGTTAATTATTTGTTATTTCCTTTTAGAAAACATTCCTTCCTATTGAAAATGTGTAAGAGAAAAACACAACATTCACATTTTATAAAATAAGATAAACCATCCAACCAAAGATTACCTCCAATTATAGGCATGCCTCACCCCTTTAAAACTAATAGACTATGTAATATACCATCCTTAATTTGTCCTGAATGTATTGCTCTTGATCTCAAAAGCAGTAAGAGCAGTATTTCATGGAATCTTGCTGCAGAAATGACTGAGTTCCTACTATCTCAATGCCACATGAAAAACCTTAATCAAAGCAACCAAACCTCTTGACTTGCTGCTGATTCCACAATACTTTTTTATAGTGATATCACTTTTATCTATCATCATTTATTCAAAAAGGTAAATCAAAAGCATAAAATAGTCTCATATGATTTTTTTGCCTGCAGGAGATGTCCTTCTCATTGGTTAAGCCATGAAGTCTTACATCAGTCAGAGACAAATGAAGTGTCTGACCTGACTTTCTCTTCTCCTTTTTCATGCCTAGAAGTTTCTTATGCACAGGTTACAATCCACTATAAAAAATAGGTTTTTTTAAAAAGAATTTGTCTTCAGCAGCTCAGCTGACACAGAGGAGTACTTGTTTTAGAAAGGTGCAACAGTTTTTTAATTGCTGATCAGAAAGCAAATCCTCTATTAATACTAACCAAGTCATCTAAATATATCACTAATGGCTGTTAGTGTGAGATGCATTTAGAGCTGTATTAGTAATTACTAATAACAAGGATTTTCACAATCTGCATTCTACAAATAAAACGTAGTGTAAAGTCACACTTTTCTAACATTTTTTACTTTCATCAAGCTTCTTTTAATTTAAAAGATGTCATTAGGAAATCACTTTGAACTAGAATGAAATAAGAAACACTTCAGCTGAAAAGGTTCACAAAAAGATTGTGTCAGCCCTAAAGATCTATCTGCCCAGGGATAGGTGGCATGTCAGTTAACACAGCTAATGCCCATTAAGTTTTTGAGGCCTGTGGCAACAGAACAGTGTAGTTAGGATCACATCTTGCCATATCAGCTCTCAGGCCTCAGTGGTTAGGTTTTTATTAACACCTAGCCACCAAGATGCACTTTTTTTCTAACTTAATAGGAGGACTCTGACTCATGCCTCTAGGGTTGGAATATTTTAACTGCTCCACTGTAATGCTCTCAGGAAAGACCTAACAGTGTCCCAGCTACATCTGTTTAAAATCATTTCAGTGCTTTTGGGGATGTGTGTGTATGTAAGACCTTAAGGAAGCTGCAGAAATGCATGTGGCCCAGGAACCAACCAAATAATCATTAGAGAGTCCCAGAATGCGGGAATAGTCTCTGGTACATGAGGCTTCCTTTAGCAAGCAGGAACAGAGAAGCTTGAAATGGTTTTCTCAGGGGAAATGGTAAACATAATAGAGATGCATAACTATGATGAGCCAGACCAAAGGTCTGTTTAACCTAGGAGCCTGTTTTCCAGTAACAGATGCTTAAGAAAAGTGGATTAAAAGCAAGGCATATATAAAACAGACATTCCCCTTGGCATGGCCTCTCAGCTTCTGGGGAACAGTGCTTCAGAAACTTCCTGAGCTGGAATCGCATTTCGTTTGTTGTGTTTAATAGTTACAGATAGGATGATCCATCACAGATTTGTCTTATCCCTCAATGACTGGATTTAGGCTCTGTGGGTCCACTGCATCTTTTAATAGTTGTTTGTGCAGCTGGATTTTGTGTGCTCTGAAAAGAAAGAGCATAATGGCTTTATAACCATTTCAGTTTTCCCGGATGCCCCTGAACACCAAGGAACAAGGAACCATGTGGAGCAGTGCCTCTTAAAAGAATCATAGAACTATAGAATGGTAGAGGTTGAAGGGACCTCTGGAGATCATTGAGTCCAAACACCCTGCCAGAGCAGGATCACCTAGGGCAGGCCACACAGGAACAGATCCAGGTGGGGGTTGAAAGTTTCTAGAGGAGACTCTACAACCTCTCTGGGCAGCCTGTTCCAGTGCTCTGTCACCCTCACAGTAAAGAAGTTTTTCCTCATGTTGAGGTGAGGCTTCCTGTGTTCCATTTTGTGTCCATTACCTCTCATCCTATCACAGGGCACCACTGAAAAGAGACTGTCTCCTTCTACTTGACAACCACCCTTCAGATATTTGTAAACATTCATAAGATCCTCTCTCAGCCTTCTCCAGGCTAAATAGCCCCAGGGCTCTCAGCCTTTCCTTATAAGAGAGATGTTCCTGTCCCTTACTCATCCTTGTAGCCTCATTAGATGCTCTCTAGTATTTCCCTGTCTGTCTTGAACTGGGGAGACCAGCACTGCAGACAATGCTCCAGATGTGGTCTCACTAGGCAGTGTAGAGGGGGAGAGCCTTCCTCGATCTGCTGGCCACACTCTTCTTTATGCACCCCAGGATACCATTGGCCTTCTTGGCCACAAGGGCACATTGCTGTCACATGGATAACTTATTGTCCACCAGGACTCCCAGGTCCTTCTTTGTGGAGCTGCTTTCCAGCAAGTCTACCCCTAACCTGTACTGGTGCTTGGTGTTATTCCTCCCCAGGTGCAGGACTCTACACTTGCCCTTGCTGAACTTCGTTTGGTTCCCTTTTGCCCAACTCTCTCCCCAGTCTGTCCAGATCTCACTGAATGGCAGCACAGCCTTCCGGTGTATCAGCCACTCCTCCCAGTTCTGTATCCTCAGCAAACTTACTGAAGGTACACTCTGTCCCTTCATCCAGGTCATTGATGAAGATGTTGAATAAGACTGGACCCAGCACTGACCCCTGGGGCACACTACACTAGTTACAGGTCGACCTTTACTAAATCCAAGCTGGCTTCTCTTGATAACCTGTTTCCCCTTTCCTGGCTATTACCAACCCCACGGCCTGGCACTGCGCTCTTTTAGCACGCCCCAGCTTCAAACCCGCACCTGTGCCGA
>JAAGNO010021033.1:0-15728 GCA_033439905.1 Ceryle rudis | reverse complement strand
TCAGGTTGGGCAGGGCCCTGAGGAACTAGATCTAACTGATCTAGTTAAAGATGTCACTACTTACCGCAGAGGGGTTCAGATAGATGACCATTTAACATCCCTTCCAATCCAAAATATTCTGTGATTCTGTAATTCTGTGATAAATGCTGCTTAAGATACCATAGTATTTGCTTGGACAAATCCTATAGTATTATAGACTCTCTTAAGGATTAGCTTCTATGTTTTACCTATGTACCCCTACTGCAACTGACTGCTTAATTGGGTTTAGTGTAAACTTATCTTTTATTTAAAAAAGGGAGGGTATGTAATTTATTTAATTTTCTGTTAATGAGCTTTATACAACATTTGCAGCTGCAGATAGCATATTTACAATCTGTTTTCCTGAGCTAAAAACCAAACCCATCTACAAATGATTTTCCCTTGTAGTAAGCTTTCTCTTCAGTAAAGACTATCACTAGTCATAAGTACAAAGAGTATAAGGCTGTAGATGCATGTAAATCTCTTCCCTCTAGAAGTCACCAAACACATTCCAGCAAAACCATGGCAAGAAACCTATGATAAAAAGCATTGTCAAGGTCCTAATCCAGCACAGCACTAAAGTGCTTTTCCCTACCTCATCTCCTTCCCAAATGGGAACAGTCACATGCTTACAGGTAAAAGATAGGTGCAAATGTCATACTGAATCATGGGCTTATAGGAGCAACTCACAGTAAAGAAAACCAGATGGGAGAAAAGAAGCTTTCATAAAACAGAACAAAAAATACAGAACATCCAACTTATTAAGAAAACCCACCCTATTATAGCTATTATGAAATAATTAAAAAAATCCTTTTATATATTGTGTATTAAGGCTAAGTTTTTTCTCCAAGTTGAATCTGAAGAGGCACTAATGAATCCATCAATTACAAGTGTTTGTAACTATATCCAAATTTTGAAGCACTTTCAGGACACCTCTTTAAAGAATAGACTATATATCAGCTATAGGAATATACATCAGAAAATATTGAAAAAGTCTATCAGCCACAGTCAGATCATTTGAGTGTTATCAGGCCTTTAGGGATTTCAGATGTTAGAAACTGTAGATGTAGACACTTAACATTCCTGCAATACAAACCACATGAAAGAAAATTCCAGTTCTTTCCTTTGCCCTTCTTACAGACATTCTCAACTGTATTTTTTCAGTCATCAAATTCAAAATTAGATAAGATCTGTAGCATTTTCATTGTATCCCAGATACCATTCTTCTATTTGTCTCACTCTGTATACATTCTTTCATTTCCCTTGTTTTTCTGACTCTCACCCTGGACTTCAGATCCTTAGCACAGTAGACAGTCCCCCTTAATTTCTGAAAAACCTCTTTAAAATTCTTCTAATAATGAACCCTTAATAGCTCTATACCCATCTACCCAAGCTGCTTAGAAAGCAGGAAAACCACAGGACTAGAGGCTGGAGAAGGTATCTTCATTTAGGTACTGAAAGTCTGAGGGTTTGTTTTGTTTTTCTAATACAAGTACTCCAGAACCATGATTGATTCCTGTTCTACTTTAATAATTGAGGCTGATACACAGCCTACTAGAAAGACACCTCACCTAATTAAAAATTACATTAAAAAAAAAGAAAAAAGCTCATTTCAGTAGGCTCCAGATTGATTTCAACCAATTTTGATGTACATTGGAAGTTAACAATATTCTGTGAATATTTAGCATTTCATGCTGAAAACTGGGCTCATCAACAAGATGACAGATTTAAGAATAATATTAAATTTAGACAAATATGATCAAGTTGCTATGGTAATTATTTATTATTATTTCTTGTGAGCCTTTCCCTTTAATCATTTAATTCCCCAAAGTCTTCAGAATCTCTCCCAGAGCATGGTTTGATCTCACCCACATAGGTAAATTGTATTGCAAAGGTTTAAATTAATTTGTGTTTTCTCAACATGTTCTGTGTTTCTACTCTTTCTGCTTAATGAAACCACAAAACCCCCATTTTCCCATTAGCACTGGACAGGAAGTTCATTACTGACTGGGGAACATGTGCTTACTCATTTATGCAGTGAGTTTGAGCCTATTCCAAAGAGCAGCCATGAAGGACCCCTAACAGAGTCTGTCTGTTTTACACTTAACAGCATCCTGCAGGAATACCTTTTTACTTAGCTACTAATCATCTATGCCATCAGAATTATACATGACATGTCAACTCATTAAATACATGCTGCCTACTAGTGTAACAACTCTCCAAACACATTCTTGTATCATCTTACAGGGCTTTTTCAGGAAACCTAACTGGAGTCAAGTTCTCTTCCAAACACATATCAGCACTCTGTTAAGAGGTAGTACACTTTCAGGGCTTCCTAGAGCTGCTTACCAGAGTTAGAATCAGTAGGCATGACTTTAGGACCACCTTGATTATAATTTTTTTTCACAAATTTTCCCCAAAATTAGTCAGGAAGGGGATATGTACCTTCAATCCCAGGAAGCAAATCCACTAAAACCAAATTAAAATTAATTAAAGTCTTCTTTCGTGAATATCTACTTACACATTTAACAAAAAGCTACCCCAAGTCACCATCTGGTGCCCACCAGCCCAGAGCAATAAATCCTTCTTATTGGTCTCAGATATTTCTGCTGTGCATTCTATAGGAAGAATTCAAGCTTCCATGACATGCAGCTGAGTCATCCCAGACAGTGCTAGCATAAAGACAAAGTTCATCTCCCACATATCTTCTAACAGTATTACTTACACAGTAAGAATATGAATCATAAGAAAAAACATTGAATGGTTTTATCATCTGCTTCCTGCTACACAGGCAGAGCTGCCCCAGAGTTCAGTAGAGTTCTTTTCTAGTCTGTTTAAAAATCAAAATGATATATTAAAAATCACAGACAGGTTACCACTTCATGATTAACTTTCCTAGCAAGGGCCACTGATGTGAGCAAAGATCAGAAAAGTAAACATCATAGGAAAGTACCTGAACTCTTACACACATTTTACATACTCATGCTGGAAAGCAGACTTTTCATGAACACATATATAAATCACAGTAGTATCAAGCCAGGAATAACTTATGCACTATAATGATTTGAGTGTTTTATGTTCTTTAAAATATTTTAAACCAGTTGCTATAGGAATTTCCTATATTAAAGATTATTTTCATTACTTCTGAGGGAAATATGGGTACACATCTCAGAAATCACAAGAACATGCTTACTAACAAAATATTGGGGTCCATCTCCTGCATAATTGCCAGCAATTAGCCCCATGAATCTCTTTAAGGTTAATAAGAAAGTTGGATTTCAACATGTTACATGGGAAATTACCCACATGGTCCCTGTTCAGGCTAATGAGAGTTACAATGATAAATCTTCAGACATGCATGTGTACACACATATCATTAGCTAAAATCTGCAAGAGCAAAGGACTGGAGAGTTAAATTTCAAACACAACAGTTAGTCTGCTTAATTAAGAGTAAAGTTGTTTATTCAGTATAATTAAAGTGAGAATAAGGAAAAAGACCAATAAATATTTCAGACCTATCATGACTTTAATTTCCTACCGGGATTTATGAGCTAATTCCAAAGGTGGAATAAATCAGGATAGTTATAACTTATCTTCTGTCCAAAAAAATCATCTTGACCTGGCTCTCTAGCACCTGGTGTCCTATCAAAACATGAAGATATTCATGTGCTCCCTTCCTGTACAAGAGTCTGGAATTCAAACTCAAATGGTGTCATAGTGAAATTGTAATTTACTAAAAAGGAAAAATTCATGGTAAAGTGCAGATTGAACATATTAAAAAACCCCAGAACATATCAACAGAACCTGGTGAAAGCTTATGCAGCTTTTGGAGTCAGCTCATCTTCTGGGCTTTTCTTGCTACAGAGACCTAGCTGTAGGTCTTGTTCAACATCTGGGGAAGATATGGCTGAATGAGTGGTAGCTTGTTTCTGACTTCTCTATCTAGAAATCAGTCTTCTTGCATCTTTCTGTGTAGTATTGACTCTTCTATCTGAAGCATCTTCCAGTTCCTTGCTACCTCTGTTTCAATTTCAGCAATTTGCTCTGTAGTCTTAAGCAAATAGGCTGTGAAGACTGGTAACTCTGGTGACACAGTTTGAATACTTCTGCAAGTTGCTCTTTATTTCATGGAATAGACAAAACTTGTCTTGCTCGTCTTCACTTTGACAAGCAATTCGCTCACATTTACTTCTAGAATGTTTGCTTTCCATTCTAATTAACTTGATTTATTATTTCTAATACTTATTGTCCTGGTTTCAGCTGGAATAGAGTTAATTTTCTTCGTAGTAGCTGATATAGTGCTGTGCTTTGGATTTAGGATGAGAGTAATGTTGAGAACACACTGTTTTAGTTGCTGTGGAACGGTGCTTACGCAGTCAAGGCCTTTTCAACTTCTTATGTTGCCCTGTCAGTGAGAAGGCTGGGGATGCACAAGAAGCTGGGAGGGGACAAAGCCAGTTGATCCAAACTGGCCAAAAGGATATTCCATAACATATGATGTCATGCTGAACAATAAAACTCAAGGGAGCTGGCCAGGCAGTGGCAGACTGCTGCTTGGGGACTGGCTGGGCATCAGTCAGCAGGTAGTGAGTAACTGCATTGTGCACTGCTTGTTTTGTATATTTCTTTATCATTATTATTATTTTACCTTCCTTTTCTATTCCATTAAACTTTCTTTATCTCAACCCATAAGTTTTATCTTTTTTCCATTTCTCTCTGCCATTCCACTTCAGGGGAGTGAGTGAATGGCTGTGTGGTGTTTAGTTGCCTGACAGGTTAAAGCACAACACCTGTACTTTCTTTCACATTTGGGGACATCTACCTCCCCTCTGCCCCCAAGCTCTCCCCTTTATGACTGTTCCAAAATTCCATGTACTGCCTGTATATTTCTATTCTTCTATCGCCTCCTGCCATAAACATCAAAATCAAACTTCTCTGCGCAAGTCTCTGCATTGCTTATACAGCCTCAGGTCCAGTGACAGCCAATGGCTGGCAACAGACCTCACTGGCACAGAGCAACACAGGAAAGACCCATCTGCCGCATTCTGCTTATTTGGCTTTTCCAAGGAAATAGGATTTCACAGTTCACACTATGAACTCACATGCCAAAGTGCGAATGACAAGACTTGATATGTCAGTTTCAAGCCACATATCATAACTGGTATCTATTTCAAAGTCTTCAGATTACATTTATTTCCCTGACAGAAAAAAAAAAATATGATGGCAACCTAAGAGTTGCTGACTAGTCATGCTGTACTTTTAAGCTGAATCTGTAATATTCAATGCTGAATAGAAGTCCTTTGGAAAAATGAAATATCAATGGGATAAGCAGAAATATTTGGAATAGTCAATATTCTTCCACAGTTGCAAAGAACTCTTCAATGCAGGCTTCAAAAATAACTCTTAAAGGAAATGTTTGTAATTCAAAGAAAATACAGTAAAAGATATAGGGAAGTTCTGCTTCAGGTGGTTTAGAAAGAGGTATAAAGAACAGGACTTTCTGAAGACAAATTTATGTTTACAGGGACATCTAGGTATAGTGCTATTCTGAGCAGGAACTGACAGGTTACTTCCAGCTGAGATGCTCTATGCACATGATGCCAGGCCAAACTCTGGGTGGGTAATTACCTCATCTTAACATCCCACAGAAAACTTCACTACTGTGGCTACACTGGTGCCCTTCTAACAGAGCTTCCTCCAGTGCCTCTTCATAAGACTGTGCTGAGCACCTGGGATCAGTCCCCAGGTGACTGCACCAAAACTAAGAATTTCTGTGGGTACCCTTCCTGTTTGAAATTATTCATATATGTGTTAGTAGTAAGCCTTTAGAGGAAGAGATACAGCTGTTTGAGTAATTTGGAGTTAATTTGTCACCATCTAACATTATCTTTCTTACAGCAGAAATTAGCACATAAAAACATTGACATAAACATTTAGATGTTGAACACAGGCACTCTAAGCTGTAATGCTGAAGTACTGAAATAGAATGTGCATTCTCATAAGTGTTCCATTTTGTGACCTTTAATATGAGCTTTGCAGAGACTGTTTTTATTGTAAAAGCGTTCTTTTTACTTCTGCCTCTTCTTAGAGGCATATGTCTTTGACAGAGAAAAGCAAAATGCCTGTCCATGCATCAGCAATCTCATAAAGCCTCTTGTAGCAGCTTTAAGACAGTGTAAACATCCCTTTGTGGAATGAGTTTGTTAGGTTTACACACCATTCATTCCAGAGTCTTTTAAAGTTTCCATATAGTATTTTAAAGGCTCTGTAGACTTAGCCCTTGACCTTCATTTTCTGCTGTGATCTGTGTATTTCAAAAGAAGTCCTTTCTTTTATTCAACATCTTTTCTTATTTTCTGTTTGCTCTTAAGACTGTCCCTCCTGAAATTAGTTGTCAGCTGTCCATACCTTTTTCTCCATTCTCTTTCTGTGGTGTCCTCTTGCCAATAATTTTGGGTCAGCTGCTTCAAGAAACTCATCAGGCCCACTTAAGCCAGTAACCCATTTTAGGTAGCCTTAGACAATTGGGAATACAGTACAACTGGCTATTAATTCCCCTATCATACTACTATGACTACAGATTCCATACTACACAGTTTTAAGGGAACAAACTGGAGATCCCATGACCCTTCATTTTAACTAGATCCACTCAGGACACACAGTGGTAATGAAAATCTGTAGAATTAGAGGGTCTGTCGTCTGTCTATTAGTTATAATTAGTTGTGCAGACCTAGTGTTCCTAAAGTGGTTGCTTTTATGGAAAATTAAGGACCATGAATTGTTGACAGTTATACCTGTATAAATTATGTAATATATTTTCTTTTTCTTTCACAAGACATTCTTCTACTGCAAGGCAACAAGCCACACCATCAGGAAGGTTGACATTTGCTTTAGTATCTAAAATCACCTGAATGCTTAAATAACTAACAGCACTGAAATAAATACGTTGTGGGGCAGAATAATGGTCACTAATTTACTTGCAATCAATTTTTAGTTCTGGCCATGCAAAATACACACTGTGACTCAGTTTCTATAGCTTAAAAAGGCTAATCTTCCTTGTGTCATGAAATTGTTATGATAAGGTGTAAATAAATAAAATAGTATATAAATTTATTTTCATAAATAGTTATATAACTGTCTAACATAGGGAGAGAATAGGGCCAATTTCTGTAGTAAATAGCCCTTTGTGAATGTCACAGTTTTAGCTAATACAAACTAAGATCCTAACTTTGTTCTCTTCAGAGCTAAGGCTGACATCTGTCTGGCTTTCTCTGAAAGAAATAACAATTTCTAATCAGATTCAATGGTACAAGACCAAATGAGGCCCATGAACCACTAGACCCCTTCAGCAGATTGGAACAATAGGCAAAGACATAAAACTGTGTTCTTCTGCAAAGTACCAGAGAAACAGCAAAAAGCATTTGGCATTCTTCTTCAAAGCATCTTTTTAAAATCTTTCAATACTAGTGTCAGAGTTAACAAAGAAATATCTGCATTGCTGAGTGGAAACTGATGGTTCAGACTGCAGCTGTACAGTGCAGGAGCTCTTCAGTTCTGTTCAATATAATTCAATCAAAATTTAAAGCATTAACATAATGTATTTGAGAATAGTTATTCTTATTTTTTAATAAGCAAAACAAAAAGGAAGTTAACATACTCCTGCCACTTCAACATATTAAAGGAAACAACATTACTAGTTACAAAAGTATTAATAAAATGAATTCTTCAAAATACCTCATCACATTGCTTCTCAACCAAAGGTAAGAAAGGCTCACAACACTATAATGGCTTCAGACATTAATACATTCATGAACCATATATTTGTTGCTTGCAGAAAGGCTGAGCATTGTGTTCTAAATTCATAGAATCATATTATGTTTTGAAGGGACCTTAAAGATCAACTAGTAACTGCAAACTGTTAATATAATGAGGGTTTTCTTTGAAATGTTATACTACCATGAACATATCCATCTATTTCCTAAACACCACAACTGAATTTTTTGAGGGTTTTTTTGGTTTTTTTTTTGTTTGTTTGTTTGTTAGTTTGGTTTTGTTGTTGTTGTTTTGGTTTGGTTTGGTTTGTTTTTTTAATCAAATAAGGTGACTCCCTACATATGTTTAATTCCTATTTCCTTTCATAAAAGAGTATCTGCAGAGATGCTCATAATGTTTTCTTCCCAGAACTCACAGTAACCTCTTCCAGAGAAACAAGTTCTGCTTAAATTAAATGAGAATCAGAAACCGATTTTCTCCCATCTTTACATAAAACTACAAACTAATTCTTTATTTCAGAAGCTGCAGTATTTATTGTTTCAGAAGGCAGTACTTAAAAGGCTGACTGAGTATTAAATTGGTTCAGTTCAGATCTTCTGTTGCAAATATGGCCTAAAGTGTAATGCAAAATTCTAACATTTTTCAGAATTTCAGGAATTTCCATTTTTGCAAGGAAAATAAGGAATTTAAAACATTCTGACATTGTATTTTGCTAATTTCTTGAGCTTGAGTTTTTTTCCTGCTAGAACTCCCATTTTAAACAAGTGTAGAACCAGACTACCACAAGGCTGAATTTCTTCGTAAATACTCTGTGACTTAATCACTGGAGGATATTTTCCTGTGTCCATCAGCATTCCTCTTGCTCAGTGGGACTCTGGTTGTTTTACTTCCCCCCCCCCCCCCAGTATAACAAGTATTGTGTGGGTCTCAGTGAGTATACTTCCTGGCTTTCCTGTTTTCTCTAGCCTCATGATATTTTTTCTTTGATATCACAGAACAAATTTCTCTTTGACACTATACATTAGAATTTTTTTTCATCCTTCTTGTTACCACTCTCACAAACCCATTCACTTATCATTTTCCTTAGCAAAACTCATATTGACTTCAATGAAAGAAGGCAACAATTCAGTCTAATGTTGGTTCTTAAGACATACAAGGTCTAATTGTGATTGAATTGCAGTGTCTAACCATTCAATTATACTCTCAGTTCTTCTCTCAGAAGTGTCTTTGGTGTCTAACAAGACTTGTTTATATCAGAACATTATGGAACTTGGAGGTTAGCCAGAGATTGCAGGCTAAGGACCAGATCTATTATAGGATTCAGTTCCTTAAATACTAAGGGACTTTTTCAGTATGTAATCCTGATGTTCAGCCCAGACTCCCTCAATGAGGGGACTGCATGGGTTTTATCATCCAGAGGCTGTTTATCTAGCTTGTAGATTGATCAGGGCAAGAAAATATTATGTCTTATCTATAGAGAGAAAGGAAAATTTCTAGAAACTAATTAGAAACAAGCTCCTACTGAGATCAGTGGAAATTGCATGCCCAAATACCGTTAAGAATGTGGAACTACATTTCTGACTTCTGAATCATGAGAAATAAAAAGGTGTTTCACATTAACAATTAATTCATCAGCATCTTTAACATGTAGGCCATTCAAATGCTTTTAGCATCCATAAATAAGTTGCACTTTACTAATTAACCACAACTGCTTCTCCAGATCTTGTATTTAATGAGCACTAACCTCTTTATTTGAAACATCAATTAATAATTAATGTTTTGACAAGAATAAGCCATAGAGAAGTCAAAATGAAGAATGTGCTGTACTTCAACATTTTTGTTTCATTTCTTGCTAAGCATTTCAGATGTTATGAATACATAAAGGGGACAATCTAGTGCAGTTTTGAGACACAATGATGAATAATATGATTCTAATAAACCCCACTATTTTAAAGTGAACAATTAACATACTGTATTTTATAGTCATATATGAACAAGACTTGTAACAGCTTTACAGTATGAGTGGCAAACAGGCAATAAAACCTTAACTGAAACTTTAAAATATATAGACAAACCATAAAAGCAGCTTTTTAGCTTTGAACAATGTCAATTACATATTCTATGACTACCATAAAAATGAGTCAATATTTATATGGCTCCCATTCTCACAGTATCCCTGTATCTTACGGTCTTTAATATCTTCACCCTCCACATCACAGGGAAGTTTCTACATATACTGTCATGTCCTGAAGCTGAAGCACTCACAGAAAACAAAGGATGAGGTGAGTAAAATTCACAAAAAATAATCATCAAGACAATTGCTTGTATTTAGAGCTGATCATTGTTTCTACAAATAGAAAAATCTCAAAATTTCAAAATTATGCCTTTATGTATGCTCATGGAACCTCCATCTTGACTGGAGTGGCAGCAATACAGTCTCCATCTTGAGACATGCTGGGATCCAGGAGAGCACCAGGATCATAGGCCTTAAGCTTACTCTTCATGAGTGCACTTTCCATCTTCCTATAGCAATTTTCCTAGTGTCAGGCAGGGATGAGAGGAATTCAGGTTTAAGTAACCTGGAATGATAGAATATGTTTTAATAGCACTATATTTAGGGTCTCATCTGGAAGAAAGAGAAGTGGGCCTGAAACTGTTTTTGTTCATCAAACTCTTTGCATGTAAACCACATAACCTGTGACTTTCCTTTCTACTTAACTAATATCTAAAATGTCTCAAAAATCATTATTATAGCACTGAAACACAAGATGTGTGTCCAGCCTCCCAGTAACTCTCCAGCAATGGTGTGCCAGGATCCCATGTCTGTCAGACACAGGTCCAGTGTGCTGGCTTCCTCAGCACCTCCATAATTACAGATCTGTCATGAGGACATGAAACCCTCAAATCGTGAGTGATGCCTTAACCAACAGCAGTTCATACATTATTGTTTGTACATTAAAAAAAGGACAATTTCTCCATAATCACACTTACCATCTACTAAACCTAACTTGACAGGATTAATAATTGAAGGGACTCCTAAAGGTCATGATATGGTTTTTTAGGCATTAATTTTACTTTCAGAATCAAAAGGATGTTCATCTCTAGATCTTTGAGCAAACACTGAATATAGGTCGAATCTGTACTTCATCTTTCTGGTGAATAACACAAATCAAAACCTCTCAGTTGCTTTTGCACATTTCCTAGATGCCAGTTGACAAATTATGAGAAACTTAAAACTCTCTGGATAACTTTTGTGCCTTAAAATGCTCAATTTCTAGATCAAGGAATAGGGGCTAGTTTGGAGTGTAGGATGTTTTCTTGAAGTAGCTCCTAAATTACCACTGAGTGATCTAAAAAGCCCACAATACACGTCTCCTCTTGAGCCTCATGTTAAGTAGAACTTAAATGAGAACATCAACCTTTAGTGCTTTTGAACCACTTCAGTCAGATAGAAGCCTCACTGGAAATCACAGAGATTTCAGTAGAGCCAGGACATTATCTTTGTTACTCTTTGGGGAAGGGAAAAGAAATAGATAGCTTGGAATAGCAGCCAGCTAAGAGAATGAATTTTGGAAACATGTAGCAAATATCTTAATGATGTCATATTCCTGCTTGTCAGATTTTTTTTTTTTTTTTATGTGCTTATTAGCATGAATAGATTCTCCATGCCTGATATAGCACGAGAGGGGTGTAAGAATAACCTCCTTAAACAGTTATGATCAGAAGTAGAATTTCATAGCGTGCAGGCACTGACATTGTGTCAATTTTCAGATTCCTTTCTTAAATGCAGAGTATATATCTTGGTTTTATTTTTAAAAGCTTGTTTTCTAGTTAGCTGCTTAAATTAATAGGCATACAAATACTTTTCATTTTTTCATGTCTGCTGCTGTTTCCTGTAGAGGCAAGAGATAGACTGAGAAATCAAAGCTGTTGGTAGTCCCAGCACAAAAGTAAAAGCGATATAGGTATCTGTGGACCAACCACATTCAAACTGTTCTTTACAATTTGCACTGCACTTCTTGGAATTAGGTCTAAAGTTTGCAGACACCGAATTTCAGTGTGGGATTAATATCACCTGACTTTAGACTTCTGTGATGTAACCATCTATGCCAGATCTAATTATACACTCTTTTTATGGATAATGGAAAGAAAAGGCACTTATAAAACACATTTTTGCTGAACTATTTTAGTAATCTATCTTTGGATGAGATAAAACATCCCTGGAAGTGCGCAATTCTACTCTACTTTTTATGACAGGAGCTGTGATGACTGCCTTAGATGTAGACATATAACATCTAAAATTCAGCACAAACTCTTTTATCTAGAAAATGTCTGTACAAATTTTGGCTACAACACAATCTTAGCTATTAACTGAAGTAAGACCAGGAGTTAGATGCTGGAAAGGTTTGCACAGTCACAGGAATAATTATAGAGACACTGGCCTTTTTCATTCCAAAGAATACACAAACCTTGCAAACTAGCAATAGGACATATACACAAATATAAACATGCTTATACATATAGAATCATAGAATCATAGAATCATAGAATATTTTGGGTTGGAAGGAATATTTAATGGTCACCTAGCCCAACCCCCCTTCAGTGAGCAGGGACATCTTTAACTAGATCAGTTAGATCTAGTTCCTCAGGGCCCTGCCCAACCTGACCTTGATTGTCCCTGGGGATGGGGCACCTACCACCTCTCTGGGCAACCTGTGCCAGTGTTTCACCACCCTCACTGTAAAAAATTTCTTCCTTGTATGTAGTCTAAATCTACTCTCTCTTCATTTAAAACCATTACCTCTTGTCCTATCCTTATAGGCCCTGCTAAAACGATTGTCCCCATTTTTCTTGTAAACACCCTTTTAAGTACTGAAAGGATGCGATAACACCTACCTGGAGTCTTTGCTTCTCCAGGCTGAACAAGCCCAACTTTCTCAGCCTGTCCTCATAGGACAGGTGTTCCAGACATCGGATCATTTTTGTGGCCCT
Organism: Ceryle rudis; assembly: GCA_033439905.1. Taxonomy (NCBI): domain Eukaryota; kingdom Metazoa; phylum Chordata; class Aves; order Coraciiformes; family Cerylidae; genus Ceryle; species Ceryle rudis. The sequence continues at coordinate 2,945 of JAAGNO010021033.1, read as the reverse complement.
GCTCTGGACTTCCTTCAACAGGTCCATATCTTTCTTGTACTGAGGACTCCAGATGTGGATAGAGTACTCCAGGTGGTGTCTTGTCAGACCAGAATAGAGGGGGAAGAATCACTTCCATTGACATGCTGGCAATGCTTCTTTTGATACAGCTGGCCTTCTGGGCTGCCAGTGCACATTGCTGTTTCATGTCACAATTTAATGCAAGTTACAGAAGTCATAAAACCTTGCAGCTGCAGTTCTCAAAGAAACACATATCACATGCGAAAGTGGAAGAAACTAGATATTTAAGACGACATAAGGAAAAATAATGAAGGTACATTCATAATTTTAGTATAATAGTAGTGTAGTATAATTACATTTAAAGTAATTGTCATGTGAAGGAAAAAAAGCCTTGAAAAGAGAGTCATTAGGGACTTAGTTCATGAGGAAATACAGTGAATGCATTTTAGCTTAATTTGGCTAGGGATTGAATGTGAAAAATACCTTTAAATATCAGCTTAGGTGCTCAGCACTACAACACTCAAGTCTTTTTGTAGATTGGGCCTAAACAAATGATTTAGAAACTTTTCAATTAATTCCCTTCCAGCAGTGCATCTCAGTACACTGTGTTCTTCAATGGAAGCACATATTGTCTCATTTGAAAAGTACTCGAAAAGAAGAGAAAGAGTATTTAGAGCTAAGGAAGCCTACCATGCAGTTAAAGTGTCTCCTTTTCGTATTATTATTGAACAAGAAATACAAAATTAATCCTATTTAAAGCAAACACTACTATTTCAGGGCATTCCATTCAGTTGGATTTCACGGAGAACCATCAACAATTCAGTACAATTATGTGGTAAACACAAAGAAGCTAGAACTGACATTTTTCTTCCTCTATTTTGCAAATATTAATTAGAAGAATGCAACAATGGTTTTAAAAGGGCTTCTTTTTAATCTTAGAATATTTGTAAAGAGAATATTCAGTTCCCTTGTTCTAAAAAGACAGATGAAAATGTGAGGAATAACACTGTCTAAGGAACAGTACTGCATATTCAAAATATGATTTGTCTAGAAAACTGAGGCTTGCATCTGAGAGAAAATTTGTTCTGACATGAGTTTGGTAATACATGGATCTTATTCTGAAAAATACTGAGATGTAGATGGTTTTCACTAGAATGTTTCCCTCATCTCAGAATAGAAGATAGAATAGGATTTATAGACTGCCTAGTCCCTATTTCTGCTTTTCACTATGGAAGGGGACATTTGCACCTATTAACTGATAACTAAAGGGTTACAAGGGAGAGACAGGAGGAAGAGATAAGGTTTCACCAGTTCAACCCTACCTTTCTGAGAAACAAAAATATAAACTCAACATGTGAAGAATTAAAGATATGAGTCAAGAGCAAAGGCTCTGGATACTGGGATCACTAATGGACATTGCGGGCAGATGTTCAGAAGAGTAAAAGGGTGCATTGACTCATCAGTTATACCTGCACACTGTTGACCTATTTAAAACTGACTGACAGGTTTAGGAATAATACATTTGTCACACAAACAGAAATTTCTTCAGCAAATCATTGCCTTTCAGTTTTATCCAGGTCATATGCCATATCAACTGCATAAACTTTTTTTAAACTAGAAGGTGATTATATAGTTTTTAGTATATCAATATACCTATTACTAATACATAATTGCTGTTGGTTGAGGACTTCATCACATAAGCTTTAGAGGGTACAAATTATCTAAACTGTGCCTTTTAATTAAACAAAACTTACATGATAACCATTTAATCTAGTCTGAGCTCTCTGAGAAAGTAGTCAGGTTTACCTCATCTGTGTAACTGTCATGAGTTTAATTGACTAATGCTTAATAGGAATTTCTAAAACAGATTACATAAATAGCATTAAGCAAAAAGACAGATTTCTAATGAGACTTATTGATTTAGTGGTTGATTTTTAAAGATTCCAGAATGAGCAAGTGATGTCTTATAGAAGATAATTACATCATCCAAACAGAGCTTTACTGCCTTGTTTGAGGAGTGTTGTATGTTGCTTTCATAAGGAATAATTCATTCACAGAAGTACCTCACTGGTTTATTTTCACATGTGATGGTTAAGGTTATCATTAACCTAGAAGCTGTAAAAAATTCCAGACAAATACCAGCAAGACAATTCTTTTGCTTAAGGCATCAATCAGGATGTCATTGATTGTGTCCTGCAGTCCTGCCTGTGAATATCCAAGACCAGGGTACCTGCTGAAGCGCACTGTGAAGTCTTTATTGACCATGTTTGCTTGCAAAAGAAAGTCTATGCAAGGAACAGCAAAACCAGGTGTCTACCACTGTAAAGGCTATTGGCCAGACCAACCATGAAGTAAACTCGCTCCATCATACACAAAACAGGAGTTTCCACATTTTTCTATCAACTTGTAAATTGACTTTGAACAAGCAGCTTCACCTCTTTGTGACTCAACACTCCATCTAACATTCATTCTTACAGTCTAATACCCAAGATATCTCAAGTTCAATTCCCCACTTAACCTTCATTCACAAATTTACATTCTTTTCCCCTTCGAAAACAAATTTTCATTCCACTTTGTCTTCACCCTTAGCTGTACAGTTCAAAAGCAATGTGGTAAACAGTCTTTGCTGTCTCTACTGTATTCAGCAATCTATTTTTTTTAAGAAGCCAAAGACTTGCTCATAATGCTTTAAATAAGGAAAAGACATAAAAAATCTTGCATTTTACTGATTTATCCTCTTAACTTTTGCCATTATCCTCCTTACCAAATCACATTATGTAGTTTCAAAACACTTCCTATAATTCTTTCTCAGGGTGTCTTGCCTCAACCCAACTTTTTGCTGGATGTACATGTCAGAAATCCATTGGTTTGCAATGATCCAGGACTTGTCCTACTGTTCCTTTAAAGGGTAAAAAAAAAAAAAAAAAAAAAAAGTTCAAATCTGT
>JAAGNO010021032.1:0-31590 GCA_033439905.1 Ceryle rudis | reverse complement strand
AAACCCCTCCACCCCCAAAAAGCCAAGCAAAAACAAACAAACAAAAAAAAAGAGACACATGCTTGTGGAAGAGTTTAGTTGGACTAGGTAACTGATGTGTAAGATCTGATACTTAAGTAAAAATAAGGATGTCTACTAATTTTTTCAATTTCAACTGCTGAAGTACAGATCTGAAAGATCGTCTTTAAGAACACAATAAAAATACTGAACTTTTCTGCTCATCCAAAGTTTGTTATTAAATAAAGGAATGTATACTGCTTGCTTAACTATCCAGGACTGTATCTTGCAGAAGGACTTCACCTTCCTGGTTTTTCCCTTTAAAGACATTAAAGGCATGTGAAACTATTTGGGGGGTGTTTTCACATGCAAAGCCTAAATTCATGTAAATCCTGTCATTTTACTCCTTTAGTAGTAACTTAGTGTTAATTAAACTATAACATACCTAAAACATAAGAAGGATGTTACTGTAAAAAAATCAAATTAAACCAGTCATTCAATCTTACTGTTTACTGTGAGTGTATGAGCAGACAGAAATTAATTTTAGCCTACTGGCAAATATCAAAGCATGTCTGTACTTAGTGTCATGTCTACAGACTCACACCTTTGCTGCTGGGACTTGTATCTATTTCAGTGTATATAGCCAAACCCTTTGGCACAGCTAGTTAACTCTGCAGCTGTCACTCTACCACAGCTGAGTTGCATTTCTGAAGTGAAAGAAAAGTTATTTCCATAAAGGTAGGGGAGTGATTCCTAAATGAAAGCTGCACTCTGCTGTTCATTTACTGCAAAACACCCAAGACTTGAAAACTGATAATGAGATGGTGATTTTCTGCTTACAGAAAAATTAAGTGCTAGATCATGCTGTGCTCCACTTAGGGTGCAGCATTTTCGTGAGAGATGGAAGCCTTATAATCACTCCTCCTTTTATGGGAAATGCACTCAAATAACAGGTATAGGGCATTTTACTATTAGCCTTGAATTCCTTCCCTCCCAGCCCAAGTAAACTGGAGTTGTAACTAAAAGAAGTGAAAACAAGGTTTCCATGTTATCAGTTGAAATAAATTCCAATAGAATTATCCTCCGGGATTTGAAGCTTACTTCAAATTATATGCCAATAACTACTTACTCTGAAAAGTCTTGCCCAGTTTTTATGTCATAGCAAAGTCTATATATATAAAATTTACAGTTATTGTCTTCATTTAGTTTGTCCAATTTTTACATTATCACTCAACTGTATGCTTAATTTATAGCTTGATGCAGGTATACAAGTTGCTGATTATGTTCTATTTCTTATTTGCAATTCTTCGTTTCCTTGTTGCCAGCATATCATAAAAGGGATCCCTGCTGATACTTGCTCTAGAAAAGACAAGAAGGAATCATCAGTTTGGTTAACAAATACCTGGTTTTGAAAAGTAAAACTGTTTTGTTCTCCCTTCCCTGTGGATAACTCCATGCTCTTAATAAGATAATGGGAGGTTGACTTCTAAACATCACAGATTTCTTTAGAAAAATATGTTATTCAGCTGTGATTTCTTAACAAGAGTTCATACCTTCATTACTTATTTCTTTAAGAGTGGGTCTGCTTTCTAAACTTTCCAAGATAAAGTCAAGCTGTGAAAGTTTAAAGCTGCACTGTGAACATGCTTAAGATGCATGTCACTGAAATTAATGATTAGGTGAAGTAAAAAAATCTAATAAAATGAAGGTTAAATATGATTCACACAAGGCTTTACACTTGCTTAAAAAAAATTAAAACCCCTCATTTTCCTCATTTAAGTTGGTAGCACTGTTTCCTTAGAACCAGACAGTAACAGGAGACTTGAATCTTGATCCGTCAACCCCATGTGGCTTGTCATGACATAGAGGGCATTGCCACACCAGAATCCTTCAAATGATTTGGAATACAAATTCTCTTCGTATCTTACTCTGACAAGAGCTCACTCTTCATTTCTGAAAGACATTTAAGGCTTTAAACTCACTTGATAGATTTAATCCACTCTTCCTTTTCTTCTGGGGTGGGAGCAGATATTCTATACACTACATGGTTGCCTTCCACCACTCTGCCATCAGCTTCAGTTTTACAAGCTTTAATTACTTGACCTTTATGACTGGGGTTATAGAGCTCAAAGCAGTTCTGGAGGGTAGAAATTAAGAAATAAATTTAAAAAAACAAAACAAAAAGTATCATCTTCATTTAACACTCCATCTAAGTGCTGTATGGTTTACTTATCTTCACTTAAAAAAAAAAAAAAAAAAGAAAGAAACAAGAAACTATCTTACTGGTTTTCTAGGGTCTTCCACTTCTCTTATGCTAAGATTTTCTAAGGGAATAATTCCTCTAGGTTCTTTGTCCTAAAAAATTAGAAAATTATCACATTATTAGCCACTTAAATGTCTTGATTACAAAGTTCACTGTAATATATACTCACTGTTGTGTATTCAAAGTAATACAGGCAATTATCAGTCAGAATAAACCATCTCCGTTTCCACGTTTTTACTCTTCCCCCTACAATCAAAAAGTATGACTGAATTAAACATGTGTTCCTGTCAGGGCTTCAGTAATGGATAAGAAAGTAATTTAGTTTTGCTTGTTTTTCAAAGTGTAGATTAATCATAAATGGATCAGGCACAGATGAGCTGAGGGCAAAGAAACATGTTACTGTTGCTCTTGTACTAAACTCAAACTCCTGAGACAGCATTAACTATGGTGTTGCTGACCAGCCACAAGAACTGTATGCTCTGAAGTTGCAAATACCTTCTCTCTTAGAAGGAATGAATGCAATGGTTTAGCAGTCAGACCTGGTCCCTCTGTCCATGCAACCACAGTTATTTACTGCATAAAAAATGTTAATCCTATACAGCCCTCAGAAATGCAGTCAGTGCTGTAACAGCAAAGGGAGACCAGTCACCAAAAAAAGCAGTTAACTGTGTTCAAGCAACAGGACCAACTCTCTCCACAGCCTGTCTTGTACGAGAAAAGAGTCCTATCAATAAAGAGCATTTTATCCCCTTCCTTTCACTCCACTCACAAGCATATATGTGATTAAGAACCTACCTCTACTTCCAGATTTAACATCAAGTGTGTTATAAACATTATTAGCTGAACAAATATGTCATCAATAAGGCGAAAATCCTGTGCCAAAATGTACCATTTTTAGTCACTTCACATTATTTAGTATTTTAAAAACATGCTCTCTTTATGGATTAGCATATCATTGAGTACACCTGACAGAAGAAATAACTACCACTCCAAAAATGCCATTTTTTCCTCCATTAACAGTTTAGATAACAGCAACCAGAGAGCTCCTCTTTCTTACACCTGCTAATGCCATGCTGTAGGGTATGGTTCCTTTTAAAAACACATTATTGTCTCAGCTCTTTCAGCTGCTTTTCTGCCATTGGCTACTTCAGAAACTGTCTAGCATTCAACAACTACAATATTTTAAAAACTCACTTCCAGGAAAGGCAATTGTAGATAAAGCATTCACTTGTTACAAATATACAGGCTTAGTTCCACCATAGTTATCTGACTTCAGGATTATGTCACCACCTGTGCATCATCCATTCAGCAGTGATTTAACCTCATTAACATTTCAAAATAGTTGATCTTGCTATTGAACGCCCGCACATAAAAGAGTACCATTAATACACACAAGAGTCCAAATTTAGTCCAAGTCATATAACCAAATCTAAGACATGAGCATAATTTTAAAATTTTTGTTCTACTTGAGCCATCTGGGGTTTTGTTTAATACAGAAATGCAAATCATATTAAAGAATAATTCTAGGAATATAATGAAATTTCTTGAAGCCAACCTACTACATGTTTGCATTGCAGACCAAGTATATTGTATGTTGTATCTTTCTTTTCCTTGTTTCATGACCTAAATGATAACCCAGTGCTAACACACTGCCACATTCAATGTACTCAGTTTCTATTACAAGCATATATATCTTAAGAAAAATACAATCTGCAAGCAGGTGTGGTGAAATAAGAGAAGGCAAAATAGTGCAAGATGCAGAAGCCGTGACAGAATGAATGGTTGAGTGAAAAGCAGACAGTGAGGGAAAAAACTGGCGGCATTTTAGTACAACCACTGTGACAGATCCTTAAATAAAGTATTGTAGAAACATTCAAACTGGCACGTTAGTCACTAGAAAAATTCCTATCACTTTGACTGTGAGTTGGTTCAAGTATCAAGAGGTATTTTGGGCTAGGGATGGAAAGCTGACAAACTTTAGGTTGACTCACTTCCAGATCAATGAATAAGCAGCAGTTGAGTCAAGACAACTGCCAGGGCAGGCTTTGCTATTGTCATAACATGACATCTTTTTCATATAACCCAATGTTCATTGCCATGACTTTGTCACATTCTGCTGTCTAAAGTTAACATAATTTAACATTTTTATGGCACAAAAATGTCTTCATGGTTTTCAGGCTAACAGGTAATACCAGCTATCATCAAATGTCATGGCTTGCCCTGTTCTAGTAGAAAAACAATTCAGCAGGAGAGAGGATGAAACAAACAGGTAAAGAAGATACTATCAGAGAGGCAGCTTAAACTGAACAAAAGTGTTTCTCAAACTGTGATACCATGTCAAAAACAATTAAAAAAAATCAGGTAATAACCATATATTTAAAATAAGGCCTGCTTATAATTTAAGGCAGAAACAATGGACTTAAAATACACACCTCCTAGAACAATATGAAGTGCCAAGTAGTAAACGACAGTTACATTTGCTGACATTTTTCCTGACAACATAGTCTCTTTGGAAAAAAAACAGATTTCTCAAACCTGAAACCTTCTGTAATCATGCTGCAGTTTTTGAAGTTTTTGTTATGAAACATTTTCCAGCTCCAGGACACTACTGATGTTGAAGCCCAAGAGAAGATTAAGTATTTTCAAGAACATCGCTATTACTGCTCCTTTCTCTCTTAAACAGCCAGTAGCTCACTGAGTTACAACACTCATGTGAGTCATGGAAATAGACCCTAAGTTCCTGCTCCACCAGACTATGAGTTATTCTTCTATTCCAGAAATAAAGGCAGGATTTTTTTTAATTTTTTTTTTTTGGTGAGATAAGGAACTATTCTCACATGTAAGTCTCTGTCTCCACACCCCATTACTTAGTCGCAGCTGTCAACAACACAAAATCTAACAAAGCCTGAAAGGCAATCTGATCTGTTCTCAGGTTGGCAGAGGTCACCTTATAATACGCATTTAATATGCCTTTGCAATGGGCTAAACCCCAAGAATCTGGTTGATAAGGCTTTGTGGCCTGTAAACACTGCATGCAAGATTAATGGGTAAGAACTTGTGATAACTAAACATTCTTTTCCTCAGCTGAGATTACTGTAAACTCACAAAACAACAAAGGGCTTAGTACCATACTTCATCTCTTATTCCAGCTCTCAGCCTTTCAAAGATTAAAACTGTAAGAAGTTAGCAGAAGAGGTTAAAAAAAAATGAGAGAGTCTGAATCTATAAATGTTTACAGAAATGGAGAGGTAGAAGTGTTGTAATTCTGAAAGATCTAGCTGATAAAATAAAATGCAAAGACATCTCAAACAAGAAAGTAAAGAAGCATGGTATCTTTTAAGTGGAAATCTAAGAAAACTACAAGAAAAGTCCACAACAAGGCAAAGCATACAGAAAGTGGAAAAGAAACCCTCCTCACCTATGTAACCCAACACAGGATTATTTTCTTTCAACTCTGGGCAAAGTACAAACAAGGAGAGAACAAGGTAAAAGAAGCCACCTATACTAAAGGAAAAAAACAACTGACAATGACTCGGGAAATGCCAATTTCAAAATTCAAAAAGATCTTAAGACTTAAAGCAGCAATTTATCTAAAGTTAAAAATTCTACCCAAATCTGCAGTACATTTATATAAAAGTTTTAGTGGAGAAAGAGAGATGCACACATCATTTCTCCCCCCCTCCCAATTCATTTAGATACCACTAGGTGGAACTGTGCAGTTATATACATAACTGGATCAAAGCCTGGGTTTCTTTGAAAAATAAATTTCCCTTGACCACAACATCAACTGCCACAACCTAGAAGGGCGTGAGTTAGCATGAAAGAGAGGCAGGTACTGGAAGGCACCAGTTTCCTGATCAACTCTTGTTTTTCTCTCTTCCCAGATTAGGGAAGAGAAAGGACGTCCTCTCAAGAACAGATGTGCTGGAATAAGCACCACTGGTGGGACAGGTCCAGGTGTAAACCTTTAGGACAATCTCAAAGCTCTCAGTAATTGTCTGACTGGCAGAAAAAAAATAACATGATCATGTGTCTGGCTTGAATAATTTCCTCTCCCGTTTGATGAAATAATGGCACAGTTTAACTAGAAGAAAGTATTATACAAACCAAGCTATCTGACAAGAGAAGCTGGTTTAGGCAAAGAAATGCCTCCCTGTGCAAAGCAACTGTAACTTGGGCATTAGCACAGATTGCACAGACAGCAGCGTCAAAATACAACTGAATGGCAGAAAATTTCATGGTACCAACACCACTAGTAATTATGATACAGAAAAATCTAAAACCTTATGTCTCAAACTGCCTCAAACTGCACTAAGTAAGGATTCATTAGCACTCAGCAGCTTTCAGTTTTTTTACCTGTAGCATTCATTTTCATTGTGGTACAACGATGACTTCATTTTCAGTATGGCTTCAAATGTAGAACTGAATGATAATTTAGGTTTACCAAGATAAACATGTCTATATAAAGTCACCAGCTGAGACTAGATAGATAAAACTAGAATTGCTATCTTGCTGCCAAGTTTGACACTCGAACTTACACAGTCATCTCTGAACAATTTGGAGCAGGAGACTGTCCAGAAGCATTTTGCACCCTCACAGCTTTCTAAAACCCAATGCCAAGCTAGAGAGCTAGGCTGGTCTTTAGGACAGGTGAATTCTACATTATATGAAAGTTTCATGATTTCCATCTCTTGCTCAGAGGATAATCAATGTGGTGAACTCCATACTAAAAAGAGGAGCATAAATAGATAAATGGGAAGAGCTGACAGTAAGAAGTACCAAATAACAAAATACTGTCTTGATATACTTGGGGTCTGCGAGTTGTCTTAGTCATGCTTAGAGAGTTTTCTATAAAATTTTATACTTCAACTTTTAAGAATTATCACAACTAAGCACTTAAACTCTCATGCAAGAATATAGTCTCCTTAGCATTTCAACAACACTGAGACTTTTAGTATCAGCATCTTCCAGAAGTGAGGGAAGACTTGTTTCACAAGAAGTATTTCCCAACAGAAAGGACTGTAAAAATGCAAACAATATGGATCGAGACAGCACTCTCAACATACAGTTTAAGACTCCCAACAAATAGGAAACTCAAAGGAGAGGAAAGAAAGAAAAAATAAAAAGAAAAAAATTGCCAGGTTCATTTCTGGTCAATGCATCTAAACTAGCAAAATGTCTTTGTACGAGTCCCTGTCTGCTGAAAGAGATGCATTTTTTCACAGAAGCACTGCTTCACACATTTACAGGCTTCTGGACACATATAATTTCTTTATTCAAATAACCCTCATGCTGTGGGAGTGTTACGTGCAACACTGCCATTGCACACCCAGTTTTACTACTGGGTTTTCTGTGCACACGCTCATCTATGTAGTACATAATGAAAAGTTGTTTCTATTGTCTTTGTGCCAGGGCCAGAGATGTACCTGGCAACTCTCATTGACTTTGTCACCTTTTTTCTTCAATTTCTTTGTTTCTCTATTTATTATTAGTTCTCCTATATGTCTTTCATTGACAGTTTCTTCCACAAGGGCACTCCTCTGCATACACTCACACTCTTGCTTGCACTCTCAGGATGTATATGAGAGCACACTGGCAACAGAAAGAGAAATATGAACAGCATGGGCTTATACCCAACCTCTTCTATAGAATGTACATCTTATCTACATCATCTTGAAAGCCTTTTCTGTGGACATAGCTATCCTCTTACTCTACAAAATGGAGAAAAGCTGCAAAGTCATCTTTGAAATTGTGCCAGCTGAGCCAACGTGCATCAAAATGCAAGAACTTTGCTTTTTTTTGTAGTGAGAGACAAAGAGCTCTATAGCATATGTAGCACAGAGGTCAAAACAAGATATTGGAGAGCATGTAAATTAATTCCAAAGTCTTCCTTTTCACATTTATTTCCTTCTAGCACTAGCATAACAACTAATTTCCAGGTGCAATCAGTAAAGTGGACCCATGGGTCTATCATGCTCTACTTTCACCACACTCAGCCCTATGTGCACCCCCTGCTCACATCCATTTTCACACTTTAGTCACCATTCTCCAAGTGCAAAGTTCCTTCTACTTCAACAAGCAGATATACTGTGAAGTGGCCAACAACTAGCTCTATTGGAGTGTGCACTGTTTTTATATAAGAGGTTTATTTCATTGAAAAACAGATGTAAGATAAAATTTCAGTCTCCTTCATATAGGAAAACAACTCCCAAGTGAAAAAGTGAATTCCACCAGCTTGAAAAGAATCTGTAAACAAAGGCATCTTGCAGTGCCAGGCAACTGCAAATTACCAGAGGTTTCTGCAACCCTAAATTTGGTGCTCATTTAAGATTCTGTTAAGTAAGCTTAATGTATTATTTACAAAGGAAAATAAGCAAGAAAAATAACAGATTTTATAAATGCATAGTTCAAGTGTAATAAATCTTTCAATAATCTAATATAATTGATACACAAGTAACAAAATCACTCTGAAACTTCATTACAAGAGTAAGACGTTTTCTTTCAGTAGAAATTATCTTCCCTTGTTATGTTTTTCAATGAATGAGAAAAGTATGCTGAATAGTCATCTTTATTTTTCTGCTTTACATGTAAACATTTCCTTCCTTTGCAGAACACACTTGCACGTGAGCTAGACACTGACATGCCAGTCTTTCAGAGTACCACTGATGATACTGTTAGCGACACTGAGTGAAAAAGCAAAATGCTACAACAAATTTAATTAAAAAAAAAAAAAAAACAAAACAAAACAAACAAACCAAACAAAAAAAAAAGGAGGAAGAAACTAAAAGATTGAGCAACAGAAGAAAAGGGGACTGGAAAGCAATCAGATACGTACCTCCTAATGCAGAATAAGCAGAGACAGCCAGTCACAGAACAGAAAGGTGATAGGTCATAGGCCATAAGGAAAACAAGAAGGCACATTTAAACCACTCATTAAAAAATCATAGCCAAAACCAAACCAAGAGAAACTCACAAATAATATGGAAAAATAAAGACATACAAAAATAACTATTTGAAGAGAAATCCTTTTTTTTGTACACAGAAAACTGAGTTTAAATATCACGCAGTTTTCTGAAATGACCTTATGGAGACTTTGTTATTTATCAGTCACAGTATGTGGTAAATAACATATGGTGTTTCCCTTTTGTTGTTGAGGTTTTATTACTCTTATATGAGAAATAAAACTCCAAAGCTTGAAACAAGATTGGTAATTTGGATACGCAAAATAAGAAATAACAACCTTCAGATGTAAAGGAGTTACTTATTTTGGTTTGTATATTCTTAAATACAAATTAGAAAATTAATCCTATTATCTTCACAAGAAAGCAGAGAGACAGAAGCCGCAAACATGCTAACAACGAACAAACATATACCAGTAAAACTGCCTTTATAACTAACCTAATTTCAGCAGCCAACCTTCTCTATCTGGATTAAAAAATGTATGCGTCAGATCGTTTCCATCATCCTCTGGAATTTTAAATGGCTCATTCTTAATACTTTCATACAAATTCTAGAAGAATAAAAAAAAGGAAAAAGACCTTATTAATAAATGTCTAACAGAAAATGCAACCAGGACATCTTAATGTTTCTCAGACTATGTGTACAAAAAGCATAGGAAATTTTGGACTATTCTTTCTCAAACTTTGTTTATTACTTTGATTAAGTTTGATTTCAAATTACTTCATCTATAAACAAGCATCTCTTTTTACAGATATTTTTAAACACTCCTAGCAAAGTAATTTTTTCCTTTAATTTCAGCATTCAGTATTTCAAAGGTTTCAGCTTCAAGCCTCATTTAGTACAAGTTTTGCCAAATGAATCTTTTTTCAGAAAACGCTTTAGCCCATCACACTGTCTTGGAAAAATAAGAATTTTTACTGGTAGGAGGAAGCTCCACAAGACACATGGAAAGAAATGAGAGGCAATAACAAAACAATGATTTTTACTGGTTTTTTTCCCAGCTTTCTTTGACTTACCAAGAAGTGATAAGTGACTTTTCTTAAGAAGCCAATTCCACAGGAATTTTACCATCAGCAAACTACTGAGAGATACACAGAGTGTCTTCTCTGTAATCTCCCCTCCTCTACAGAAGACTGAATATAGGGAGAACTAGCTGTGAATATCAGAAAAGGCTTCTTTCGGCTTCTCAAATGGTTATGCATGCTAGAAAATGTTCTTACTTTCCCTTGACAAATTTGCCTGAGAACTGTTGCACATGCTTCTAAGTTTCCTATTAAAAACACAAAGCAATGCCTTGTTTTACCCAATCTAACTTACCCGCAGTAATTCTTCTGGAAGGTCTCCACCTTCATTAATTCCACGATTCATAGAAATAAACCTCTCTACTGTCGGTTTATCTCTTACATTGTGGTTGTGCAGACTGGTATTTAACATAATGATCGCAAATGAAAGCACATAGCATGTATCTGAAATAAGATTTGAAAAATTATTTATCTTCATGTGTTGTGGTACAAACCTGTAAAGTTAATATATAGCTTATCCTGACTGATAAATAAAAAGAAACGGGAAGTCCTACACCAAAGCAAAGTCTTAAATCTTTTAAACTGTTGAAGTAAGCCTAAGAAAAATATGTAGCAATTCAAATTAAAAGCCAGTATGAGAAAAGTAGTACAAGAGAATCCTGCACAAATTTAAAATTCCTTGAAATCACTACTATCACCCTAAAATAGCCTTTCACTTGAAACACTTGTTTCAAGTGTTGTTGGGCAAAATATTCTCTGCACACACATTCTGCCTAGATCATATTGTTAGATCCTATAATAGACCTGGTCAATCAGGTTGCTACTCAAAGTACTTCCATAGCTTTCTACAAAGAACAACCTCTTCAAAATAATACTTGAATGTATTTAAACAGACTGAAAATGATATTGACTCAATTTCTTGGTATACACAAGGTGGCTAGTACCACTGAATAATATCAAAAGATTACAAAGGAGATCTTATCATGCCTCTTGACATGGTTATGTTTATAGTAAATTCTCCCAGAATTCAAGTACAATATCCTGTGTAAGAAAAAGCAGGATGGGAACCTCTCTGCTACACAGAGGGAAAATGTGGTTTCATCCTCAGCATTTTGTTTTCAGCAAGTGTTTTCCTTTCTAGCTGTTTCAGAGCTGCTTTCTATTAACTTTTTCCTAGCCCATTTGTTCCTCAAATTATCAAGAGCAAGCTATGCATGTATATAAACAGAACAACAATGCCAAAGTGCTAGGGCATTCTGTGCAGTATCACAAAGTTTTGTTAGCTTTTATGACTCGAGTCATAAACCAAGTGATGAATGGAAAACCGGGGTGCATTTCTGAGATAAATTATTGCTGAAGAGACTGCTAAAAAGAAAGGATACAGTCCTCATAACAAAAGTGGATTACTTTCTAGATAATATACTGTAGCCACATATAGGTGGATTTGATACAGAGATATCAGGTGTAAAGTCCTTATAAACTGACAGATGAGACTACCCAACCTATTGGTCTCTTCTGCCTTTGAGTCTCTGAGAATCTTACTTCAACTCCTAGTCAAAATCTTTGGTAACATTTCTAAAGTGTGTTCTATACTTTATTTGGCTTAGATATACGTTAATGCTTAAGTTTTATAAAACAAATGCATTCTGACCAGAAGGCTTGCACCTCCTGGAAACAAAGGGTAGTATTATCCAGTTGCATTTTCTCAGTTCTCAGAAAATTCTTATTTTTCATGTTATTTTATCCTGAACTTCCAAACTGGCCATTGTCTCCTTGTAGAGGAACATATATGATGGAAAAATAAATACATAGGCTTAAGAATTTCTACTGTTTCCTGTGACTAACCTGTAGACTGGAAGACTCCTGGATTACAAAGACAATAGCGTGAAGCAAAAGCTTCCATCATACGATCAATTTTTTGAGCCTCTCCTGGGAGTCTGAAGCTCCACAGAAACTGCCTAGGGAAGGGAAGAATAGTTGTTAGACTCATTCCAATATTTATATATTCTGCATATATTACTAATAATCGGAAACAAACAAAGTCAGCGACATCTATATAAAATGTTCTAGAAATAGGTTCTCAATCTCTCAACGCATAAATCAGGAGCTATTATAAAGCAACATGCACAGATGGCTAGCCCAGTAATTCAGCCAGCAACACTGCATGCTATCAGGCAAGATAATATAGCCGTTCATATTCTGAGACTCTGGGTTTTTTTCCAGACTAGTGAACAATTTTCTGTATGCATCCCATTTTTGCCATGAGAATGCTATGGGCAAACAATCAGTTCAATCCTCCCTGGGTTTCCTGGCTATTAAAAGCAACACTCAGCTAGGCTTTACTCACAATGTAAAAAGACACATTCCATAAAATATTTCTGGCAGGGGAGAAAAACAAGGAATACAAAACCACTTCACATCCTTGCTTGAATGCATCAAAAACATTTTAAGAATAGTAACAACAAGAAGAAAACCTCAGTGCTTAAGAGTGGTGCTGCCTGTCTACTCTGAGTTCACCCTACAAGAATCAGACTTTGATCTTAAAAAAGAAAGACTCATGGTATAATCTCAGTAATTTTGTGATGTTTGCAGGAGAGTCGTCCTCCTGTTTAGCAGCATGAACTGGAATATAGTTTTTACTTTCTCAACTAACTATTTCTACATACAGGTACACTGGAATGCATACAGGACAGAAGTCTTACAAGTATCTTTTGGCACACTGTGGCGCTAGAAAAGCTACAACGAATTTAATCAGTTTTTCTTTTCTTTCTTAGCAAAAGAATTATCTGAACTAAAACAGAATCTAAACCAGCAAAGTTACATGCTCTGCCATGCAAAACAAGTTCTCAATATTCCCTGTACACTGGGTGCCAATATAATAACCATTTACTCCTGTCTTCATCAGTTTCCATTTTAGGACATTATATTAAAGTGTCACAGGCCATCTTTAGTTTGCCAGCTCTATATACTGTCTTTTACTCACCTCGTGCAAGGTTCCAACCCAGATCACGAATTTTGTAAGCTACCAAAATACAAACATTTAATAGTAGCAGCTGCTAAGGAAGAATAAAGTCAAACCTAATGTTAAATTGGGTAAAAAGAGATAGGAATATGAAGCCTCCCAGACAAAGCTTCAGCAGCCAGGGAAAAGGCTTCCTTAGCCCAAGCTTCAGGCAGCTCAAGTTATTCCCACATCACTCAACCATAGCAAAGCTGGTCTGACTCCACATGACAAGGCACTGCACCAGAGACAAAGACCACACGGACATTTCAATTTATCTGATGTCAGGAGGGAGTCATTTGTGACAATGAAATTGGCAAAACTCTCTAAATCCACTTAATTTGCTAGATCTATTATGGATTTCAACCAAGATGAGAAGGGACTTCACAAGGACACTGTATGCTGGCATCCCAGAGAAATCAAGTAAACTGTTCACTCATCAAGGGAAAAATGGATACTATGATATTACACTTCCTTTCACATGACAAGTGGGAAACTCTGAGGAAACTTGAATTTGATTCAACATTTTTCTCTTTGTAATTGAATGTCATCACTGATCATCACTTGTAAGACCCCACCTGGAGTATTGTGTCCAGCTCTGGAGTCCAAAACATAAGAAGGACATGGATGTGCTGGAGTGGGTCCAGAGGAGGGCCATGAAGATTATCAGAGGGCTGGAACCCATCTCCTCTGAGGACAGGCTGAGAGAGTTAGTATTATTCAGCCTGGAAAAGAGAAGGCTCCAGAGACACCTTATTGTGGCTTTCCAGTATCTGAAGAGGGCCTACAAGAAAGCTAAGGAGGAACTTTTTACAAGGGCTTGTATTGATAGGATGAGAGGTAATGGCTTCAAACTGGAAAAGGGTAAATTCAGGTTAGAAATTAGGAAGAGGTTCTTCACTATAAGGGTGGTGAGACACTGGAATAGGTTGCCCAGGGAAGCTGTGGGTGCTCCATCACTGGATGTGTTCAAGGCCAGGCTGGATGGAGCTTTGAGTAACCTGGTCTGATGGGAGGTGTCCCTGCCCATGGCAGGGGGGTTGGAACGAGATTATTTTTAAGGTCCCTTCCAACCCAAACCATTCTACGATTATGGTCAGTGGGATTCTGCACCTCCCCGCCCAGAGGAGCAAGTTGACGTGGACGTAAAGGAGAAAGAAGATGGCACACCAAAGAAAATTATTATTTGTTTGGGTTAGGGGGTTGTTTGGCTTTTACCTATCTCTATGCTAAGATATAAAGTAGATCTTCAAATGTCCACATAAGGCAGGCACACCAAAGAGGTACATATCTGTTTTAGTTGTTTGTATTTGTCTGAAATAATTAAAAATTTTCACCTTCAAAGGCAGCACACACACAAGCAATTGAAAGGGTTAAAACAAAGCTGTCTCTGCTCACTTGCACAGTAATGCATATAATCTTGCTGAGCTGTAGATCAGCTTTCTGACAAATAAATCAACACAGTGACTCATATGAATGTGCAATTTGATAAAGGAAGCTCGTGTTGAAAAAAAAGAAAAAGAATTTACTCACCTTAAGGCTTGTACAAGATTGAGATCAGCGAACTCATGGAGTTCAACAAAAGCCTGAAGAACTTTAATATTAAATTCATCTCTATGAAAGAAAAAAATGAAAATACGACAATTATAATTCTGAACTTTAAAGGCTTGTTAGTTATCTTTTATTTCCTTCTGAGAATAAGCAAGGAAGTAAATGATCATACTGATCAAGCCATCATAAATAGTTTACATATTTATTTGAGAGGTATTTAATATTTAATACTAGTATTTTGCCTATTTTTGCTGGTAGCTCAGCAAGAGCCAGTACACTTGAACTGATTTTAGCACTGCTTATTTAAACGACCTGAAAATGTCCTGACCTTTACTTCACATTATTATTGCACCTGCCTTGGTACAGGATGATATCTGATAAATTTATCCAGTGAAGAGTCTTTTGCAGAAATTGTGTCATGAACTCTTAAAACAATGGTTAACATAAGATTAATTTCTTTATGCATGCAACAAATAAAAAACTATCCCCTTTTTTTCCCCCTCTAAGAACAGAAAATATTAAAGCAGCATATTAAGTTCATGTACAAAGACAAGGAACAAAAATACTTTAACTGATTTTACCTAAGAAAAATAACAGCTTTTTTTAGAGATACTTAGTATGTACATACATTCTTACTCCATTCTCAAAAATCATTACAATGAAAGTTTACCAAAATCAGAACAGATTTTGAACAGCTTTCCTTTCACCTTTTATATTGCCATGTATATCATGAGCCACGTTATGATTTGTTTGATACAAAGGTATTTAAATGCAAACCCAACATTTTAACATTAACACACACAAAACTATTTGGATGCAGACGGTACACTGAGCTCACACGCCGGAAGCGTAAAGGTTTGTAATCCTCAGGGTTGCTTTCAATACATCACCAAGATAGAATGTCGCATATCAGCCTCCACCCAAACAACAGAAAGGCGGGCATCCACCAAGAATTACCTGTTGCATTACTAACTGCATAGTCAGACTAACCTGTAACACTCATGACTAAACGCCTTAAAACAAGCCATTCATTCATTAGGATGTCCCCATACTGTTTACAGAAAAACACATCAGCTCCATCAAGCAAAACGAAGCAATTCTCATGAAATTTAGTAATGCACAATTCAACTGCATGGCTACTTTTCAGTGCAATGAAATAAAGTGGCATAATAGTACAATAAAAGAGAGAACTCAAAATGACAAAATAATAGCAGTATGCTGTTTTCATTTCTCCCAAACCTTTATTATTCAATTGATAGATTTATACAAAATTTCCTGATCCAATTTGCTCTTCACTATGACCACTACATTTGTCTGTATTTAAGTCCTGAAAAATTCAGAAGATATAACTGAATTGCACAATTACCTGCATACATACCCAATATTAAGAAAGGTTGCCTTTTGTTTTCAGATTAGACCACAGTGCTTCCCAGCAGCATCCCTGCCAGGGATGCAAAGGAACGAGCAATACTCTCTTTAATTTTAAATGTGAACCATAACTAGTCGCAAGAGTATTACTGATGACTCCAGTGGGCCTGGACATGCTGGTAAAACCTTCCTGCATGAGTACAGGGGTTCTGGGAATAGGACTGGATAAATGGGAATTATTTCTGAAGACAATACCAGAGTAGAAAACAACTCTCAAAAATGGACACAGACTGCTTTATACAAGTGTTGGTACATTTTTGCAATTATGGACATTAACATATAAGTGGTTTTATAATACTGATTGCCCAAATATTCAAGAGAAACAACACAATGCTGTTGCGTAACAGTGCTGAAATTTCTACATATACTGTACAGAAACTTCATAAAGAAGATCTGTTTTCAAAATATTACAATAAAAACTTTTAGTAAACCTATTAAAGTCAGGAGGAAATCGCTGAGCATAAACTAAGCTGTTGATGCTGTCAACAGATTATGGGTGCCTCAGAAGGGATCTGCCAGAACATATCACTAGAGGAGTATAACCTAAGTGAGTCAACTTCTAAGCCTCCATAACTGGCATTTGAACTGAACATGTGCAGACACGTAGATACACATACTGCAACCCACTCTTCTGTCTCTTTCTGCTGCCTTTTTCAAAATCAATTCCTGGGTTGCACAGCAACGGAAGTAATTTGCACTTTGACTGTGTTTTGCAGTAGTATGCATAAATACACGTGTCGCGTGCTTATTGTACTAGGATAGATAAAGATACAGTGCGGCTGCCCTTTGAGACACCTACTTACTAGTGAGAAGTCTGGGTGCAGGGCAGAAGAAAACACTAAAACCTGCTTATAACTATTGTCCCAGGAACTACCCATTTTAATAAGTAATTTCTTTACTATCCATTTATTAGTGGTTTTAAGTCTCTCCTTTTCTGGGCACTGTATCAAGAGCTGCCAGAACTGCTGCAATACTACTCTGACATTCCAAAAGCTTACGCTATTAAATTCTGCACTACAGCTAAATTTAAGTGTATTTTCTCAAAAGAGTAGATTACAATTAATTAAATATCATTTCACAATGCACCTATTTAAAAAGTAAACCTAACAGAAGAAAATATATCACAATACTGTAGTAGTTTTATTTCCTGCTGTAGCTTTTATAGATCTCAAGAGAAGTGGAGTAGCTCTCAGATGCAGCCTGTGAACAGAAGGTAACTACCAACTCCTCTAAGTATGCTTTGTAAACTCAACAACAAAGTTTCAATATTTTTATTTTACCTTTCACCGAGGTAATCTCCAATTACTGTTTTATTTAATCCTTCTCCTTTGTAAAGAAACTGTGCAATGTCTTCTGCAGTGTTCTGGAGGAGGTCATTCTCTATTAGAAATTGTATTCCCTAGGAAGAGCAATTCCAAAGGAAATGTTATATTTTCTTCCACAGCCATTTATGTAAACATTGCTCATAGCATTTGGTATTAATATACTGACATAGACATGTATATAGCACATTAAGAATTACATTAGCCTACAGAATTTTATTTTTTTTTAAATGAAATGGTAAATAAAATGGGGTTTTATTTTCAGTTAGATAAGCAATATTTAGTACTGGTTTGAAGACTAAAATGAGGACACATTTTTTTAAGGCTAGAAGTACTAGGTGGCAGTTTGAATCCCTCAACAACAGAAATAGAAAATACTAATTGAATAACGAATCTATGTTGGTCTTTGGAGATAGTGTGTGATTTAGCCTGTTGCCAACATGGCATAAATGTCTGCAGAGACATAATCTGTAAAAGCATACAATGGAGAGGTACGTAGGAATAACTTAATTACCATCATGACACAAAATAAAGAATGTTATAATCTGCAAACTGCAACCCAATACATCAAGCCATTACGTGCAGTAGAAGTCACAGCTGAAGATACTGAAACTGGTTTTAAAGAGTTTATGCTGACACTGGGATTATCAGTGACTTCTGCTTGTGCTGGAACTAAACTACTCACAAAGGACTTGAACTAGACTATTCACAAAGGACTGTTCACGAGCCAATGAAGTTTCTACCATGGAGCTTCTAACAAAGCCAGGAGAGTCTTACCCTGTCCCTCAGTGGGCACTTGATCAAGCCCCTGGACTCCTATGCCTCCATAAATTACTGGCCCTATAACTGGCACACTCTAGGGATACCCAGAGAGCTTTCTGCAAAGTGGTAAAGAAAGGAGACTAAGAGTTATATAAAGATTACGTAAAAGATGGAAGGGATATTACTCCAACACTCAGCAGGGTCATGAAGAAAGAGCACATTTTTGGTTTTCCCCGCCACACACCCCAATAAAGACGTTGCTGTTCCTGCTGATTTCATAAAACTGTTAACAGCTTGCTAGTGAAAAGTAGGAATGGCAGCTCTAAGTAATCTTAATGTCTTGGTTTCCAAATATGTCTAAATATAGAATGATAAATTATTAAAAACTCTTTCCTACTAGATTATTACACAATTTAAGAAATATTAGAAGTTCTTCATTTTTTGCAAATGGGATGTATTTCTTTTTTATTTCATTACAAGTGGAAGAACTTCCATTATTTTTTGATATAGCATAGGAGGCCCTGCAGTAATATTCAAAAAAGAAATTATCATTCTGTTTGGGTTTTGTTAGGGTTGTTTTTTTGGTTTTTTTTTAATAATGAAGTGATTACCTGCCTGACAAAAAAGTCAATTTTCTCACCTAATTTATCAAGGAAAATGAGCTGTGATGGCTTGGAACCTGGAATGCAATTCTCTCCAAACAATTTTATCATTATCCAAAAGCTTCATTTCAGTGACAGGCAGATATTCTGACTCTGACAACTTAATATTTTTGTAAGTCATTTCAGAACAGACATGATTTCAGGCAAAGAATATATCTGTTTTATCTTGAAGCAGAAATAGCCGAGCTTTCCTCAGAGATGATCCCTTTAAAGCTTATTTGATAACTATTTGTTTGAAAAACTCATTGACTATGAAACGATGTTTTTTCCCGTACCGAGTTATTCAGAAAGCTTTCTCAGCCCTGTAAACCAAAAAAGGAACCTTCTAACAAACACTATTCATTCTTAGTGTAAACAAGACTGATCAGAACAGGTTTTTTAAAGTTTTACAAGTTACTGAAAAAGATAATGAACGTGACTAGATGCATGGAAAACCAATTTCTCTGTACAGAGGCAGATACTTTAACATACCACAAGAATAAATTTAATGTTCCTTTTTCTGGACTTTTTTTTTTTTGTGTAATTATTATTATTAATAAGGTGTTAAACAAGCAGAAGTCAAATAGACAGGAAAAGGAATTTGTCTGAGACAACAACTCTAGCGTCTGGAATAAATGGTAAAATAGGTCAGCCAAATCCCCATCAACTCCTACGCTTTTATCTTGATGCAAATTTTCTTTCTGTAGACTGATAGGAGACAGAAGAAGGCTGTACTAGTTTGACCTATCCCCACAAAATTAACGGCTACAGTAATATTCAATATTCACTACAAATATTGCATACTTGAGGGTTTTTTTAAGTCACTGCAATGAAATCTGCTTTTAAAGTCAATAGCTTTTACAGTAACTTAATGATAAATTTTGCATTTATTTAAACCCTGCCTTTGTCACAGAGAATTCATTGTATGGGCCCTACACAGGCTATACTGACTTGAGTGTTATGGATTTCAAGTACAGGTTTATATCCTCTGTACAGGGATTCTCGAAGTGTTTTACAAACTACCATTACAGCACTTTCCACACCTGCTAACCAAATCCAAACAGCAAAGTACATGATATTACGTCATGTAACTATGTTAAACCCAGCTATTCTGAATGAGGATTTTCTGGTTGTGGGCAGGAAGAATTGCTCTACATGCAGGTTACACACTAGAAAATGTCAAAGGTCTTCAAATAAAAATGTTAAATCACCTCACTGTGTTCCTGCTAATAGGAAAACATCAGAACTCCATTATTTGGTTTTCAAGAAAGCTTTGGGAATTCAGCACATGTATTATTACCCCAGCTCTTTGACATTTATAATTCCAGAGCCCATCTTCCCTCCTATTTATGAATGAAAAACAACCTTTTCGCAATGACCCAAGTTAATTGTCTCAACATTAGAAGGTCGTATATTTTTGCAGCTGCTACTTTAAATTATAGACAGCTAACAAGATGATCTAGTTTTAGAGCAGCCAGGTACTGCAGGCCACCACCAATTCATAGACATTATTAAGAAGTTACTACTCTAAGTCTGTTTACCACATAAATTATGTTACAGTAGCAATGTGATCAAAGTACCTACTTATAGAAGTAATTCACCCAACAAAAACGGTAACAAAAAAATAGTTAACATTGTAATGAAAGCATCTGACATCATCCTGTGACTTTGCCAGAAATTTCTAGGACATGAAAGAGCCGGAGGACAACAGCAAACTATCAGGATAATTGGGGGTGTTCTGCCCTCAACAAGTTAAGACAGTCACCAAAGTGGAAAATAAAAAACATGGTCAGTAGCTTAAAAAAGGTTCTAGATCTGAAAGAACTTGAGTGTTTCTGGTAAATCGAAAACAGCCTGAAGAATAGCAACCATCCCTGTACTTGGAACATTACAGAGAAACCACCAAAATGTAACTGAATTCAATACAATTGGAAAGAAAGTGTGTCAGGAACTAACACAAAAAAAAACCCCAAACCAAATAAACCAACCAACCAAAAAAACCCCAAACCACAACTAAACAATTCCAAAAAGAACTTAAAGAAGACTCTTCACAAATTCATAACAGAATCTCAATTACAAACAACAGAACACAATAAAACAAAGCAAAGATGATGTAAAATGAAGACTAAAGATCAAATATGTCAAAGCAGTCCTTTTAAATATATCAGGGGAGATCTATAAGAGCATGGGGCGGGTCTCTGAATTTTCCATAAAATTAACAACAATTTAAGAAAAGTAGAGGCACTGCAGAGAAATGAATTAGTTTACTTCTTGGCTAAATGCAAGGTAGACATCTTGAAATTGGTAACCAAATTTCCACCTGCAGGTGTTTGTACAAGTCATGTAAGTATACATACATACATATATATATGTATACATAGTAATGCTCATACATGCCTTTTTCACAAACAGAATTTAGATAGGCAAATATAAAAGTCTATATGACAACAAACTGAAACAGAACCAAAAACACTGAAGGTATTTTGGAAGAAATAAGACTAGGAGGGCATAAAAAAAACCCCAAGTATGACATCACTAATAACAAAACATTAAAATATTTTTAGAATCATATTTGACATATCAACATAGAACAACTCTGTCAGGTACAAATAATCTTTATGCAAGCCAGCTCAATCAATACCAGCCATACTTGATTACTGATAATTATCCACCATTATAAAAAAAAAGTTTGCTTAAGTGAAAAAAAGTACATCTGACAGACAAATGAGTAGCTACCTGCTTCTAATTTAACCCTCTGCTCAGTGTGTTACAGGATATACAAATAAGGCTTGTGAACTTATTATCAGAAATGTATTCTTAAGAAAACACAACTATTATTTGTTTATCTATGGGTCATATTACAAGCAGGAACTTGATTCTTGATAAGTGGAAAAAAAATTCTCTACCTTCTTGGGGTCCATGTTGAATTTCTTCCTTCCCATGGCTATTTGCTTATTTCTTTGTGTAGTTTTGCTACACATGGAGAAAAAGAAAAACGACAAGCAGTTATCAGTTGCTCTTTTACAAAAACCAAGGACTTCTGGATGAGCTTCTTTTAATTTGTATTTTGTCTACTTTGTATTTTTTATGAAAAAAACCAAGACATTCACTTTTTATAAGGGGTAAAAATGATGTTACTATTTTCAGTTTTTTCAAGTGATTGCAACTTCACAGAACTGCATCATTATCAACTGGACAGTCTAAAATATTACATTCTATCCAACATATTGTCTATCCAAATGAATGACACACCAGAACAGACTAAAGTCAGGCTTTAGAGACTTTATAACACACTGAATAAAGGTGATCTTATGTTTGTTTAGCATGATAAAGACATTTTTATTTGCTATTCCTGGAAGACCTGTTCCAAGGTCTTACTGACTCATGTCCGTATGTTAGCATTACTTACCTTTCTTCTACACTAGTCAGATTATCAATTTCTGTCATAACTTCAGCAATTTCAAATTTTAATCTCTGCAAAAGAACAAAGGACAATGTTAACATAAATTAAAACACTTGTTGAAATCACCTATTATATATTAATATAATCAACTAGGTTTCATTATCTAATATTTGCTAGTCACTTGAAGAAAAGTGATACTTAGCTTTAAGATTTTGCCACAACTGACTTAAACTCTTGGATCTGAACTCCTGTAGTTTGTGCTTATGTTAGAGCATCAAGACCAAATTGCCATTATCAATTTAAGTGTAATATTTCTTTACCCAGATTTCTCACTCACTCCTATCCTGTATGCAGATCTGCTTTTTCATGAGTTCTTGATTACAGAAATCAAACATGAACATACCTACATATTGCATTACATAAATACAGAAGTTAACATTTTTAAAAGCATAAATCCTATTCATTATTAGTCACATTTAGCTTAAGCCATTTATATCCTTTTAAAACAACGACCTGGAATTCCCACCTAGATAGGGAGTTTACTGTAGCTTAATCTACTGAAGCAGTCTCCTAAGGATCTTTACAGATAAATCAATTACCTCAATATCATCAATCAGTTCTTTTTTCCTGCGACGAATATTTAAAAGCTCTTCTCTTTCTTCTAGGGAGAGGTCATCAGGCACTGGAATAGAGTAAAATGTACAGTCTTTTAGCATTTGCAAACATACCTCATTGTAGAAAAACTACTAAACCTGATTAAGAAAAGTAAGTTTACGTGAAACACCAGGGCATTTTTTTAGCTGGGATAATTTTCAGAAAACAAAACAAACCAAACCCCAAACCTATTTTATTGGATTTTATAAAATTGTAAGTAATGATTGACTATGGACAAAATCTGTCTTTCAAAAGAAAGCTAGACAATCAAAGGGAACTTATTATCATACAATATGTGCTAAGATTTGGCTCTACAGATCAATTGCCAAAATAAAGTCTGAAATAATTCCTATTATTTCAGTTACAGACCAAAATTCTTAATGTAAATGAATCATGATTCAAAAGACATGTCTGTCTTTCAGGGAAAAAAGCCAAAGAAAAGCCAAAGCTATATACAACTCATCACCAAGATGTGTATCCTAGTTCTGATTTCAGACATCAGAATTTTAGCAACACCTCTTGATCTGGTTGCTTTGTAGAGCCGAGCTGCAGGTAAGAACAATACTACTAACATATTTAACAGCAAATACAAAAACATAGGATATACAAATAAATACACGGTCTAAATCATAGCATGTCACAAACTTATGTTTTTGTATAACCTTGATTAAGTGAGTCTAAAGTACTTAAGTCAATTTTAGGTGTCTCCTTGGCTATGCCAAAACAAATATGTTACCCTGTTAATAAAAACGACTTGCTACTGAAGATGCAATCATGTTTCTATACTCAGCTATGGCTGCAGCCCCTTACCCTGTAGTCTGTGCCTGGCAGCCAGCAAGTATGAAAAGTTATTCACACAAAACCTCTGCTTTTCTTAAGCAATTACATTTTCTCTAGCAAGAAACTTCTTTGGACAAAGATTACTCTTACTCACTTGTACAGTACTAGACATCAACCACAAATACTCACCTCCTTTGCAACAACAGTTTTAATGCTACCCACTTTCTTGGAAATATCTCCTTAATTATAGAACAGCTCTTCCTTCCAGCTCAGTAAAACAAAAATTTTATTAGATATTAAGATATTGAAATGGTTCTGTCCCAGTAGCAACACACAACACCAGTACAGGCATTTGGGATAGACAAAGATGGTTCTTTTTGTCACATTCACATGTAATCGACTGTGGCAACAGGACTGCAACCAAAGGTTCAGCTTGACAGATTTTTAAAGACACATTTGAAACACAGTCTCTGTTCAAAGCTTAATAATGAAATATATTATTTTTAATATCCAGTAGTTAAGTTCCTTTCTTTGGGGGATTTGAATTATATCATGAAATCCAAATGGCAACAGACCTTGTTAGACATGAAGTAATTAGGACAAATGATCTCATTTCACTGCTCCAGATACAAACATGATTAAATTACTTTCAGTTTAGGAAACAGCAGTCTCCTGTTGAACAAATACCAGACTTCATTACATTTACCTGCTTTTTCCCTTCATCTCACCAGAAACCCACCCACTCCTAAAAATTCCTTGCATGCAAATACCAGTAAGATTCTTTACACGTCAAACCTTATAAATACATGTGCATATATGAATATTTGTCTCACATGTATACTCCAAGATCTTAAACCATCAAAACTCAAGAGATTTTGACTGTAAGAACACTCTGCACATACACAGACAACAAATATTCCAATTCGTTAACTGACTGACAGAAAAAAAAAACCCCAAAAGACTGTTGCGCAGTGTTGATTATTAGAAAGGCAAACTGTATATAATCAATCAATCAATCAATCTCTTAGCTAGAAACTATACTCAAGTATCCTTACAGTATTTTTGCAGTATGATATGAATAGATGAAATCAGACTAAAATTTTGAAGTATCAGTATTTGTAAGAGTTCTTCATTTTTTTAACTTTTTGCCATAGCAAACATTTTGGTAACGCTCCCTTTCCTTGAAGGCTGGAAATACTAATCAGAACCCAAATAGAAAATAATCTTTAAGCACTAAATATTTAGAATTCATAGACAGTGCTTGATTTTTCTTCAAGCTGAGTTACTAAATCTCTGGATTGGCTGCTATCATAAACTCTTCACAAAAAAAGAATGTGAGTGGCACACTGCAGTTTCTTCTCCCTTACATTACCATGCAGTGAAAGCTCTCAGGGACAGGTTCAGAGTATCCAGAACAGTGAAATTTCTATTTGGAATGAACACAAATTCTGACATTTTCTATGCTCAAGCAATCCACCACAAAAAAAAAGAAAAAAAAAAAAAAACCAAAACAGGTCAATCCTTTTCCTACAGCACCCACCGACTGACTGCTGTGTTTTTTCCTTTCCTCTGATCACAGCTGCAGCAGAGAGACAACCCTCACAGTATAATTAATGACGTTGTTAGAGAGGAAATAAACTAAATGGAGTCAGACTGCCTTTTGCATTAGGAAATGACATCAAGTCTCTATCTGCCATATGCAAGACATGAAAAGTCTGCTGGAAAAGAAGATTCTGCACTTGGAGAGCACTTAAAAGACAGCATTTAGAGAAAACTGCACATTAGTGCAACATCTTTAAATCAGTATTAGTATCAGAGACAGAAGATTTCAGTATCTTTTGATAAGAATAAAAGAACCAGAATACAACTGAGCAGAGGTTACAGTACTGTTCAGCTTTCAGAAACTACTGCTATAGGCAGTATTTTACTTCCACTCAAAATACCAGCACAGAGAAGGGATGATTAACTAGTCAGAATGACTCCTAAGTGCATTATCGTTTTGTCACCATAAATTAGCTTGCAGGTAAGATATTGACAATGTTTGCCTTATTTTTATCCATCGCTTGTATACCATCACTGCCTCCCTTCTCCAGTGCTGCTGTTCATGCTGATGAGAAAAAAACTTACCAATGGGAAAATGTACTCACCAAAACAAAGTTCGTCAGAGACTGTATGTGGCATTACAGCCTGCAACTTCAGAGGCTGAAGGTGTCTGCTCTAGGAGGCTATGTGACTTTATGTTTATTGTCCCTGTTTCAGTCCTCTGTCTTTAAACAATTTTTAACAGTATCTCTGTATTTCAATGAAGGCTTTTATAATACTAACATTGGAGGATGTGCCTACCTTACCTGAAAGGAAAGAGTGGAAGATATTCAACGGCAATGAAAACAACAAACAAACAAACCCCAAACACTAATTAAAAAAGGGCACCCACAATTAGTAAACCTATTCCTTACAAGTAAGGAGAAGTAAGGATCTACTCTGTGTTTTTCACATCAATTATTCTTCGCTTTTCATTGATCCCTAATGATATAGAGACACCTAGAAAACATTTAAACCCCTACATTCTACCTCTAAATAGATAAAATGTGTCCTGGAGGATAGACTCAAATGGCAATTAGTCCTTCTAACTCATGCATGAGGTGCGTTATCCAACCTGCAATGCAGGGACCAGAGTGAGAACCTGAAAAGAATTTTCTTTGGAAAGCAAACCTATAGAGCTGTGGTGCCCAATATTCTTAGAAAGCACTTTGAATATTTCCAGTTTGAAAAGAAATATATTTGTTTTATTTATTCAAAAAATTTGAAAACCACAGTTGAGATGTTTGGCATCAAGGCTGATGTTAGACTCCTGGCAAGCAAATGGGAGACCAAAAATTGCCAATGAGTAACAACAGTGCATTAAAACATCTTCACAGTCCTAAGCAAGTATTGCAGACACATGACAAGTGATATCTGCCCTGGCAAGACACCCTCCATAAGCCTCTTTTTTGATTTCAGCAGCTAGAACACTTAACTGCTTTAGCTAACCTTGTGTTCACATAATCCTCCACACTGAAGAGCTCATAGAGGGCGTATTACATATTTGTTCTGTAAGACAAATTTTCTAGCTGTCTTCTCTGAGTCACTTCAAAGAATTTTGTCTTTCACCAATCTCGATACAAAGTAGACAGGATGGGAGGAGTTAGCATGAACGTTTAAATACTAAAAAAGAACAAAAGCATTTCAGTATAGTGACCAAACTGCAACTGCAAGCATGCCTTCATGCTACCTTCTAATCTTTACATAAAGACAATGTTCTAATGTAATTTATGTGAAAATGTTTAGCTTACACAGAGAGTATTTCCTTTTTCTAAAACTTCAGAATTTCAGTTACTACTCAATAGAAGGTCAATATACCTACTGATATTTGAAGAGGAAAAAAGTTGTTTAAAGTACAAATTACATACATAAGAGACGAAAACACAACCCCATATGCTGCAACTGCTCCTACTACCAACAGAAAAAATAAAGTAAAATAAAAATATACCAATTTGGCCAGTGTCTGTTCAGTTACTAATTGATCTAAACGTACTTAAATTAATTTCCCATAAACAAAAACTTGTTGGAATACACACTTTTAATATAAGTTTGTTTACTTTGTCAGAAACAAAAAGAAAAAACCCAACACCCCAAACTGTAGCTTTCCACAGAAATCTGTATTGTCCTGCAATCATGATGTCGCTCCGATAAATAATTTTCCACAACTGACATCCCAAGATCATTGTCCAAATAAAAGCATTAGCCTAGAAGAGGTAAGAAGCATTTTTGAGTAAGCAGGCCCCAAAAAAGTCTTTTCCAGATTGAGAAAGACTTGCAACATATCAACTTGCAAAGAAACTTCCACAGGCTACTGAAAATTAGGGGTAAATCCCCTAAGAGAAGACAGAAATCTGGTATTTTCCAAGCCCATACCCCTGATACCTTCAACTTTTTGTAGATGCCCCATCCCTGGGAACATTCATTGTATGGGGGTCTGAGCAACCTACTCTAGTTGAACATATCTCTCCTCACTGCAAAGGGGTGGACTAATGACCTTTAAAAGTCCCTTCCAACCCTAAGAATTCTAAGAATCTATGATTCTATTTTTCAGTAGGAAAAATTAAATCCTTTCCATCTCTCCAAATGTATTATATGAACCAAAACAGTGTTTAAATTTCTACTTAATAGACTTTCAGTCAGCAGTCACCAGCAAACGTGTAAAGCAATCTCATTCCACCACTTCAACCGACTTCAGAGTTCAGTCTCTCAAGAGGACACAGTAAAATAATCCACAACCAGCAGAAAGCAAACATCTAACTATATCTAACGATAGATAAAACACTACTTCTGAAAGCCCACTTAGGAAGCAACACAGCTCCCTGACTCTCACTGCTCAACTAACTTTTTGGTTTCGTAAAGATAAATATTTTCCTTCTTCCTTGTCAGTCCCAATTTGGTGGTATTTCCATTCCAAGCAAAGAACAAGTAGATGGAATTTAATTTTGCTGCAATTGAAACATCTTGCAAGTGTAAAGATATTTACACAATGCAAGGCTTAAAACTAAACATATCTATCCTCACCAGTCCACAGAATGGGTAGGTATGTTTCTTCTGGCCTTTAAAATAATACACATTCATCTCTGAGAACAAATCTAATTGTCTCGGGGCATTTGCCTCAACGGATATTCTCAGGCTATTCTTTCTTCCTTTCCCCCTACACACTCCCTTTTTTAAAACTTAATTATAGGAACATTTTCCAGCTTTCAGATGAGATGTATAAACAAAGCTGTGACCACTTGTGGCTATTAAAAATTCCATAGAAGTTTTGTAGGAGGACATCTTCCTGAGTAGATTTATTTCACAGATCAAAGCCAAACTATATCTGCATTAAATTCAATCAGTAAAACTAGTTGGATTTAGTTGCTTCCTTCTTTTAACTACCTTACTGCATTAATCTTCGCTATTTAGTCACCGCTGAACATGTTCTAGCATAGGAGCAGTCACACTTCCATTGAGGGGAAAAAATCCTGTGCACAATATCCTTTCACATACAAAAAATTGCCAGGAATTTAGGACCAAGTCCATGGCTTGCAGTTATTTTGAGAGTTTTCAGTCATGAGGGACACTGTGGCCAGGCAGGCGCATTAGTGGCCAAACCCAGAAGAGAACCTCAAACTCACATCCATCGTTCTCATTGTTTAGCTGCTTTAAATCACACCATTACAAGATATTCCTGAAAATATTTTCCACTCTAGGATAAGGAAATATCTTACAGGCAAATTATAAATAAGATATTGTCTTTTTTGTCTTATAATACATGGGGGAAAAAAGCCTAACAATCTTAATCTTGTTACCATGTGAAAATACATTTTCAGGAATTTAGAGGAAACAGTTTCCCTCTGACATGACTCACAAAATCTTTAAGATTATTTATTTATTTCCACTGCAAGGTAGGTTTAATTCTACCACTGGTTCACCTTCATCATATTTTTTTTTAAAAAAAAAAAACCAAAAGTACTTGGAAATAAGAAATACATTTTTATTTTGTACAGAAAAGACACAGCAGGGTAACTGCATTGCCAAGTGTGAAATTATTTCCTGTAAAAAAACAAGCAGTATTTATTATAAACCATTAAAATTACTTCAAATAAGACAAGATCATGTTTTTGTCCAGGTCAGAAATAGCTATATATAATTAGTGTTAACATCCCTAGTCAAGCAGAAAGTAGGCAGTTCCAAAACTGCACAAAAACAAGGTCCAGATAACTCTGACTTTGAAGGGGAGAAAAAACAACAAAACCACAATAAATCCAATCCATGCATTTTACCTGTCTCTGAAAAAACATTTTGCTTCAGCTGTCACACACAGAAGAGCACTGCCTTTCCACAGTACCTGCAAATATGCTCCCGTCTATAAAGTGTAAGCCATAATAAACACATTTCTTGAACTTGATGGAAGAGGAGTTTGCAGCAAATGACCATGGCATATGTATCTTTACAAACTGCGTATGTAGATAACATGGTAACAGCTGTGAAGTGGAAGGAAAGAGAATAAAGGCTTTTCATTGTCCTCATATGAGCTGCTAACCCTTGCTCCTAACTATTAGTTGCCCTTCTTAATGGCACTGAAGCACAAATAGGTAATTCACAACTCTTCACCTTGCTACATAGGTATACACGTAGAAAGAACTAGAGAGATATCCACCTTGCTTTTAATTCCTAATTATGATGCTGACACAGATATTTGCCATTTGAAAGCAGTATGTGTTAAAGTTAATATTTCTTTTTTATGGTCCACGCTCTCTTATTTTTTACCTGCAGTACTGAAGGCCACAAGTACATTTTATTTAACTCTTTTATGTATTGTATTCAATAATGTATCTTATTTCATAATTTTCATATATTTCCATTAGGAAGTCAAGTGTTTTGAAATAACAAAGAACCACCTTCAAAGGAGTATCCATGGTGAGAAAGAAGAAAAAAATCCCAGGGACCAGCTCTGAGTGACTTTTCACAGGTAGTGAGTTAGTATCATCTCCCATATGTTCCGGCACCTCTTTGCCACTTGCTGCTCCTGGATATACAGTCCTGCATGCATCCTGTCTTTCTGGGTTTGTTTTCTGCCAGTTTAGCAGGCCAAATGGTTTCACTGAGGGACCACAGAATTGCCCAAGCTAATGCAACAGACACTGCAAGGACCCCTGGCATCTGGGAGGTACAGGGGACAGCAACCCCCTTGATATCAGCCAGCCTTAAAACCATCTTAGCTTAGCCTCAAAATCCCACCCTTACAGGCTGTATTCTCTAAATCCTAAAAGTAGTTCAACCTGATATTAAAAATAGATAAGCATGGATTTCCTTTTTAGAGCATTTTTCTTTTGAAGTTGCTCTACTCTTGCTTCAAGATCAGAAGATGCTTCTAGGACAACTTCTCTTTCTAAAATATGTAAATACAAATTACTGAATATGAAAAGAAAGCTGAGTTTAACTTAACATTTTATGTCTCTTACCCAAACACATTAATATTTGCATTAATAATACAAAGTGTTAAAATATGCAAGGCCATGCATATTTAAGGAGTGCAGAAAAAAATGTCTGCTGGCTAATGTGGAAAGTATAAAGGGAGATGCTGGCCACATGGTAGTGGTATGTGTTTTGGGGAGTCTTACGAACCGATTAGCAAAGATACAGCAAATACCATCCAAGATAACATGTGCCTTCATTAGCATCAGTTACCAATTACTGTTCAAGAAATCTGGTGAATCACCATTCTGATTAGCGTTAAGCTATGCACTGTCACTCATACTATCATCTAAACACTACAGTCCTCTTTCAATAAGAAAAACAGTAACACTGAAGTTATGTGCAACAAATATAATACTTCACAGTGCCAAGCACCATAAGGAAAAATGCACAGTCTTGAATTGTCTTGCTGTTTTACGAACAGTGGTGCATTTATATTGCCTTAAAATTTTCTTACTTGGCTTTCAGCTTCTTAACAAAATGACTGAATCTGATTTCTTTTCCTCACAGCGAATAACTGGGAGGAATGGTCAGAATCATCTTTGTGTAGTAACCCATCAGTATAAATACAGATATTACCCTTTCAAAAATAAGAGGCCTCAAGCCTTTTCTTTACTCTGCATCAGATCAACAGAACACTGTTAAACAGACACAACTGATTCTTCGCGCCCCCCCCCCCCCCCCCCACAGCGGTAGGCTAGGTGACAGACCCCCACCAAAAAAAGTTGTGTGGAACGTTTAGAGAAATTATATACCTTTTGT
>JAAGNO010021031.1:5041-22945 GCA_033439905.1 Ceryle rudis | reverse complement strand
GTGGGCTAGTTCTCTTTGCGCAGGGATAATACTTGAAAGAACTACAGGGAAAAAAAGATAAACCCAAGAAAAACTAGAACAAAACAAAGTTTTAGTGCCTTGCTTACGGGCAGAGACTACTGAAAATTCCAAGTTGAGAGCATAGGGATTCATAACAACTTCTGGGGTTACAGTTTTGAGTAACTGTCTCTCCTGCTGTGTGCATGCTTCCAGCATGTCTGAGAGGCCTGTTCTCTTGACTGTATTCCTAGGAGCTGCTGTCTAGGGGCCTGCGAATGCACATAGGTGCATTTGAAGTGGATTGGGGCTTGTTTTAAGACTTGTTAGTCCTTTCTGCTCCTTATATTTTGAGGGTCATCTAATAACACACTTTTAGGGTATAGAATAAGTAGTGCAAATAGTGGTAATTCAGTCAGTATATTAGAGAAGAGCGTACTAGTGTCAAACTATCAGAGACAAATGAGAGCCTGGTGAAGTGTGAAAACAGCTGAAGATCTCCACTTTCACTTTGGGCGAGTTACCAGTCCAAGTACTTGCCAAGGACTGCTGGAGTAGAAATATGCAGCAGTGAAAGAAAGGCATCCAGAACAGGATGGCCAGTAACGCCTGGAGGTGATGGTGGTAGTTGTTGGTATGCTGGACTTGAGACCACCTCTGGAGGAGAGATCCTCTGTCTGAATGATTAGTGTATTTGCCTGGGAAATATTAGATCTTGACTGAAGTCCTTCCTCTGCAGTCAGGCCTTGCATTTTGAATTAAGGCTGTAATAACTTATGTATATTTTCTAAAGCTGCCATGGTCTCCTTTTGGTTTTGCCTGGAAGCCATTGCTGATATTCAAAATACTGTTAAACAAGATGTATGGTTTTGTTCATGTGAATTTATAGGGGGAATGTGTAAAGTGTAGGGCTAGGTTTCTTCAACCATTACAATAGAAAAGAATTTGTATGCTGGTTTGTCTATGACTCTGTAACTTCAGTAGCTGAGGATGTTCAGCTTCTTTCCTCGTAACTGCTGAAAGGCAGGGAGCTACTGTTAGCTATTGCAGATGTTTGGATTTCTGAAGGCACTGGGACACCCTGAAATGTCTCTGGGGAGTTTGACTCTCAAGCGCTTTCTGACCTTGTTTACAAGGACTTGCCTGAGACACCAGTATGTTAACTCTTTAGTGAGATCTAGAGATTCCTAGGTGTGTGTGATGGCTGGGAGAAATATATTAAACAGTAGATCTTCTCTGATATTTATATGGCGCATAGTACTGCTGCCAACAACTTGAATAAAATCAGGCAAAAATAATTTGATTATCATTGATTTGTAAGTGTTGATCTTGCTGATGTTCTGCTAGTTTATAGTATTGATAGTCTTCCAGAATAGAAAATATCTGAATTCCTAGCACTGTTTTTTGGTTTTGGGGTTTTTTGAGAGGTGGAGACACACCCAACAATCTTTCCATTTTCCAGTAATGTTTAAAAAGGTACTGTATTTTAATCAGGTAAAATATTTTCCCTACCCAAGAACCTGGAATCTGAATAGGGGAGTTGTGTTATCAGCACAGTCTCTGAAAGGTATTCTAGACCACAGGAGTTTTCAGTAGGATACCCTTTGTAAATCCTTTCAGAAGAATAAGGGCAGAATTTATGGAAGTGTGGCTTGGCAATTGTCTTAGGTAAATTAAATTGATTTTCTTGTCTTCCTAACACCTGCCCTAATAGATGACCCTTTTGCCTTAGGCTGTTTCAGAATATTCATCTGTAAAGTTATGTATATGTCTCTTCGTAGATTTATAATGTTGCACCCGTACATTATGTTTGCCCATTCTGAAGAGCATAGAAACACAGCATCTGTTGATAGTTGATACTGAATATTAGGAAGGGGGTAAGTATAAATAAGTAGTAGTTGCTACCTGTGTGGGCTTTCTTATTTTAGAACTGACATTTCACAAGTGGGACTCCGTGTCATTTTTCTTTATTTCTAGTTGTAGCTGGATGCTTCAACTCTAATCTGTCTCTGTTGGAGTAAGCATTGAACATGGAAGAGTTCTCAGACTGCAACATATCTTATGTATGATTAAACCAGAGGATAAGGCCTCAAAATTGAGGGGCACACGAGGGGGGACTTTCTTTTATTGCAGAGATGGGGAAATTGAAAGCAGAGAAAGACAACGGTATGTCCCTGCTCATGCATCAAGTCTTGTCTCTTTCACTGTGCTCTTTAGTGGGCTCTGTGTTGACAGACACTTTCAGACAAAAGAAGTGGAGTAAGAACAGAGTAATGTATGTAATGAGTGAATGACAAATTTGCCTGGACTTCACTTGAACTAGGATTTTGCCTGGAGTGGTGTCTAATATGCTAAGTAAACAAATCAGGGCAGTGGCACATTTTGATTTTTCTCTCGTCTCCTGCAATTCACTGTGTCTAAGGCTTTGCGGGTGCAAGCTTTCTCCTAGCTGTCTAGAACTGATTTTTGAAAACTGTTTAACAAGCTGCACATACCTCCACATCAACAGTCTTGCCTGGGTTTGTACTGGCTGTATAACATCCATAAAGGCTGGTATTGCTCAGCTGAATCTATTAAAAATGAAGTTCAACATCTGCAAATTCTTTATATTAAAAGGAAGTGTAAGAGTAGAGACTTGGTACAAAACTTTCTGGAGGGAGGAACTGTAGCAGATTTGTTAGTGACGTAGTATTATAGAGCTCTAACTTTAGGGCTCGAATGCTTAAATTTGTACAGTTCAGCACATCCTTGCCAGTGATTTGTGAACAGATACAGGGATTGCACTAAGTTAGCCAGGGCCCTTGCTATCGCTGATGTCTGATTCTGTTTAGAGTGGGATTGACTGTATATAAATCACACCTACTCTTGTGTAGTGCTTGGGCTTCTCAGTGCATTTTTCAGTATGTTTTCATTAGTAAGTAATAGGAGACTAACCAACCCAAAATTTGTCTTTGTAGGTGACATTAAGTTCAAAAAAATTCTGTTCCATTTGACTTTTTGTAGGATAGGTGGATGGGTTACTCAAGATGGAAAAACTGAGCCATGCTGATAAGAGTGAGGAAATGTTCCCATTGCTTTTGGTCACAACATACACGCTTCTCTTCTTTGGCCTGAGAGATAGAAGAGAATGCTCAGACGCATGGAACTGAGACGGTAGAGATGAAGTGTTGAGTGGGTGTTTCTAGGACAGCAGGGGCTTGCTGCATTTATGTGCAAGCAGTCAAAGAGTCTGGGCAATGGCTAGTGCCTCCAGGTGGTCCTGTGGCTTTGGCAATACTAGGGAGAAGCTCGGGTTTAGGCATGCTGATCATATTGGGTAGTAGGTCAGGGGAGCTCAGGCATGTGAAGCATTTAAGAAATTGGGTGCAGAAAGTGAGCAGCAGAAGAGATGCTAGCAGTGTGGGTGCCTCTGGTTGCTCTGTGGTGTTGGCTGGTGCAAAGGCTTGTGCTTCTGGGTCAGAGCAGGCCTTGTGATTCAAAAAGTGATCATCCAGAGGATAAATATTAGTGTTGTGGTTTGGGAGAAGATACTTCTGTGGCCTCTTATTTTCCCTTTGTGAGTGTATAGGTGTATGCACACAAAGGAGATGTAAGTGTATGGTGTCAATGGTATTCTTCCAGACTGTAGGGAGGTTTGGTTGGTTGGTTTGTTTGTTTTTTTGCTTGTTTGTTTGTTTTTCCTCCTCTTTCCCCTCTTAATGTTTCCAGATCTTGCATGAAGTTTGTAGTTCTTTTCTGTAACTTCACAAGGTTCAAAAAATGTTTTTAAGTATTTTTGTGAGGGGAAGGGGAAATCAGTCAACATGAATCGTGCTTTGTTGCAGAAGGGCACTGTCTGAGATGGAGGCTTCTCAGGGTGTTCTGAAAGAAGAACAAGATTTTTGACACCTAAATTGAATTCAGCACTTATCCGTAAAGGGTAACTGTCATTCAGACGAACAGTGTGCATAGTGTACCGTTTTGCTGTAAACTTCCAGCTTTACTTAGTAAAAATAAGGTTGTTTTAATGTTGCGTCACTGGATCTTTGGCCATCCAAAGAGTTAATTGTAACATTGTCTGAAAGGCCTTGCTCTGATTTTAATGCAATTTAATTAAATGAAAAAATATGTCAGTTGTTTACTGTGGTTTGCATGAATCTCACTGTAAATCAGTGTGGAAGATTATCCTAATCTGTTCCCTATGATTAAACCTAAAGATTGTATATTAAAACACAGTTTCAATGAAATTATTGAGGCCAAAGATTGCCACCACTTCAATGTCTCATGTTTTAACTAGGTGGTTTTACCAGCAACCTAAAGAGGTTTCTAGTGGTTTGTATTTGTGAAAGATGTCTTACCATTAAGCTGAAGGAAGATGAAAGAGCAGACTAGATACTTAATTTTGGTGCTAATGGTTAAAAGCATGTAATCAGCATTAGCTGTTGAGAATCCCCAGAGTTAACCACTTCTTTGCTGCCAACTTACTGCAGCTACAAAATGACAGCCCTCAGTATTTATGATCCCATTTTTTCTGAAAGCAGAGAAACACCGCTATTAGTAGAGATTGCTGCTTGTTAATACCTGTGATTCACTGCAGAAATACTGCTTTGAAGTGTCTTGATGCTCCCTAGTGAATTTCTAGTAGTCGTTTCCTATCTTGTAAACCAGGATGTATTAATGGACCTTCCTTTATCCCCTCTGGCGAATGAACAGTTGTCATAAAGCTCTGCTGAATCAGGATGCTGACCTCTTTTTGCATCAATTCCAATAATTACACCCTTTGAGAGGTGACTTCCTCCTTTAAAGGGTGCCTAGAAGAGGCAGACCTCACCATTTGCTGGGTTTTTATCTCTCCAGATGAAGGATTATGTGCATTATGATGTACAAGCTGTAATATTAGCATTTGTGTTTAACTATCTCTTGTGGAAAAAAATACAGATGTGACACACATTAAACCCAAAAAAGCTGGTTTCGTCTGCTTGTGCATGCTTTTTTAATTATGCTGAGGACTTGAATTTCACATTCAATACATAAAATGCACTTATGCAAGAGGTGAAGTATCCTGTGGGAAAAATAAGTTGGCTTCTAATGGAAACACAGCTCACCTCCCTTCTTCCTTCCTGAAAGGGGAGAAAAGTAGCATATTAGGAGTGCTTGCAAAGCTTGTTGGTTAGGCTCTATTACAGGCTCCTCATAGAAGAGAGTCAGCTTTGCAGCTGTTCTTTGCATATATACCTACAAGGAGTTGTCATCTCCCCCATGGTCCCATAGTTGAGTACTTTATCTTCCATGGGAGCTGTAACAAACCTTTTGTTCATAGGAGCCAAAAATGCTGAGGGGGTGGGAAGAGGAAAGACAGCCTCTATCAGGCAATTCTTTGGCAATCTGTATGTGAGGAAAGATTTCTTCTTTTCAAGTCCCCGTGCACAGGATTTCTTTATATTAACTGGTCTAGCTGAACGATTTACCTTTTTTTTATGTTTAAGTTGAAATATAAACAAGTTTAAGTTTAAAAATAAAAACTCCTGTTAAGTTTTGGAATCTGTGGGATATTTTATGATGTTTCTCAGCTTTTAAAGGTCCTTTAAATTGTGAGCTTGTTTTGTTCTTTCCAAAAGTTTTAAAACCAGTGTGGGTTTTAGCCTTTTTTTTTTTTTTTCCCCTTCCTTGGAGTGATATGTAAAGAAGGCCATATAAATGTAATGGTACTGTCCTGTTTGTACACTGGCATTTCTGGTCTTTGCAATACTCATCATACTTGGTGTTCCTAGAGAATGATTTAGTAGATAATCGGGCTCTTGCTGAAGTTCAGGCTCCTTTCCAGAGCAGGTTAGGACAGCTGTTGTGCAATTTAAACATTTTCTCCAAAGTCTGAGTAGGAGTAGCAGAAATAAAGTGATATGCTTCTCTCAGGGTGACCTAAAATAATTCCTTCTTTTTTGATTTTTCAAAATTAGCTTTTTTTTTTTGTTATTATTTTGTAAATACTCCATTCAGCCCGGGAAAGAAATGAGAAATTGTCACTTTTGCATGCTAAAGAATTGAACAAAATGCCACAAGCCTATTCTTTTTGACGAAAGGCAAAAACTTTCAACAAAGCTCTTTATTCATATACCTGAAAGCAGTCAGGAATCTGATATGACTTCAAAATGACTGATAAGTTAGAGTAATTTAATGGCATTTAATGATATTTTAACTGCCCTCAGAAAAAACCCACCCAGAAATTTTATTGGGGGTGTGTGTTCTTTGGGAAAAAAAAGTTTGTTTTGTTGTGGGGGTTTTTTTTTTTTTTTT
Source organism: Ceryle rudis (assembly GCA_033439905.1). Taxonomy (NCBI): domain Eukaryota; kingdom Metazoa; phylum Chordata; class Aves; order Coraciiformes; family Cerylidae; genus Ceryle; species Ceryle rudis. Next base: position 16,675 of record JAAGNO010021031.1, on the reverse strand, counting down.
TTTTTTTTTTTTGGTTGGGTTTTGTTTGGTTTTGTTTGTTTGTTTGTTTTAAGAAATGTAGTTGTGTTTGTCTTAAATGGCTGTCAGATAAATATGGGGCAGAACTAAACGACATGTTTACTTAGCACTAATTGCTATTCCTGAATGGTACTTAGTATTGTATTTTGTGGAAGCATTTATATATATTTTACCAAAAGGATACTATGCAGTTGCATTTTAAAACTCATGGTAGAGTGATCTTGTAGAGCATAGCAGCTTTCTTCATAATAATGAAACTTTATTTTCATTAAACAATTGAATCTCAGGGTGCTTATCAAACTGCAATCTACTGTTTCTGAAGAGTGATGTGAAACATTAGTGACCTTGTATGACTTATTTGAATTTACGCTTCAGTCCTCATTTCAGTTATTTATTTATCTGGCTAGACTTGTAATATTTTTTCCCCTTTTTTCCTAGGGTGGAGGGAGGAAGTTTATACAGCTGAACGTCCTTTGCTTTAAACTGTTCCTTCAAAAGGAATTTGTACAGCAGCTAAAACTTGTAGATGAGAATGTCTGTCTATTCCAGTGAGCACACTCTAAAACTTGAGATTTGGAATATTTTTGCATAGATGGCTTTGCCGAGTCAATGTGTATATTGCTTTTTCATTAAGTTTTTCTGTTGTGCTCTAGGAAAAAGCACATTGCCATGCTTCTTTAACATGCTGTTCCCCATTACATTTGTCTTGGATTGGTAGTATATGGTATATTAAAGCTTTCTGTAGGAAACTTCTCTCTAGGCACTGGCTCCTTGTTCCCCTGTGAGAGCTTGTAGCTTGTCTGTAATGTTAGTTCTGTATGTTTGTGTAACTGCTGCTTTTCCTCACTTGAAAGGGAGGGAGGGGAGTGTGACTCTTTGGTAGTGCACTGCCAAATCAAAAGCAGTTATAACTCCAAGAATACACTTAGTTTCTTATGGGGAAGAGTATAAAACAATTCTTCCAGTGATAAATTCTGTTCTCTGCTATGTTGTGTTGACCTGTTCTAGTACGTCATGTATGGTTCAAGCATAATTTTGTGTTTGGTTTGTGTTCCGACTTTTATGTATAATAGTGGTGGTGCTTCTGCTACCCAGTGCAGACCCTTGGTTGTAGGATAATGAAGTTTTAGTGATTGACTTTGCATCCTTATTTCTCTTTTTCACACTTTACAAATGGCTGCCATAATGACAATGTTAAAATAGGCGGTGGGCAGAGAAAGCTGCTATGTGTATGAACGTGTCGGTCATCTAATGATGTGAAGAAGTAGCTAGTATAACATGATACACACTTGAATTTTTGGTAAAGATTTACTCTGTTCTTCTGTTGTCAGACTTAAGCTTGTTTTTAATTTTGGAGAAACAGAAAGTTTCCTTAACTGGCTGTTAATCTATTTTAGAGCTTGAGGGCTAGAGCCTCAAAAAGTGATATAGGTATGCAAATTCAGTTCAGACTTGGCTGCCAATGAACTGAATGATATCAAGTTGGAATCTTACTTTTATTTCTTTTTGTTTAGATATTGAAGAAGGATAAAAAGCTCCTCAAAGGTTTGGAAGGTTGAATGTGATCAGCATGAAGAGCTTAAAAGCAAAGTTCAGGAAGAGTGACGTAAGTATTTCTGCCCAGCTTGTGACTGTTGGTTTCCATGCTGGAAACAAATTCTTTACTCCCACCTTGATAAGGCTGTAGGTTAATGAATTACAGAGAAAAAAAAAACCTTTCTCCAAGCACAAAGGCAACAGCTGAGTACAGTATAGACTGTTTCTATTCAGAGTGCTATTCTCTGCTATGCAAATGAATAGGATTTCACTACTTTTGCCCATAACTGAATCACACGCATATGTGTGGGGTCTGCAGAACTTCTGCTAGATTGTGCTGGTGCCTAGATTGAGACTTTGTTCCAGGCATAGGATTAAGCCAAGTAAGAACTTTACTGCCTGGTCATATTTCTGTCTAAGCGTAATACCATTCTTATCAGTGTGGTGTTTAAGCACTTTGCCACAGACTGAGGAGTCATTTTGTTAAGTTTCTTTGTCAGCAAGAGTATGGGAACCAGCTGTGCAATTAGGGCAGCTGTGGCTTATCTGCTCTAGTGTGACAGAAGAGGTGGATATGAGCCTTGAGGAGTGAGGATGACAGACATAAATACAGAGGTCCTACAGGAGACTCTTCAGAACCGCACTTAGCGAGACATTAGGCTGCACATTATATATTGCCTCTTGCTAGTACCAGTGGTATCAGTGCAGACCCAAGCTTCAACTTGTCAAGAAAGAATACTTCCTTTGGAGCAGCGGAACTGCTGTAGGCCAGTCCTGTTTCTGTCTTTCCTTTCCTACCACGTCTTCATACAGCTTCTTGTCATGCACTAACGTTAATACTCATTTGATAGTGCAGTGAGCAGTGAGTGATATAGGTGACTTTGTGTCTAATTGACTTCTCAGATTTTGTGGTACATGAAACAACTTTCCATGATATGTGAAGAATGTAATGTTTCTTCACCCTAAATTTGTGTGCTGTTTTGAGACAAATGTATTGTTGTGTGGTGGGTTTTTTTTATTATTTTTATTATTACTATTTTGTTTGTTTGTTTTTGTCATGGCCAGATTCACATGGGGTCCTAGAGCAGCCATGTTTAGTGAAGATGCTTTAGGTTTGAAGATGATGCTTCCTCAAAAGTTTTGATGTTCAGGAATAAAATTACACTCTGCACTTGGGAGTAGTACAGGCTGTGTCTTCATGGTTGCATAGCACACCATTACGTTCATGTCTTTAGCTGGCTTGTAATGCACTTCAGTAGTTTTGAAGAAGGTAGAGATGTTGTTGTGGTATAATCTGCAGATGTACGGGTTACTACTAACAAAGTTTTTTGAGCTACAGGTTAGCATTTGGTGCAGCCACTGTATTGGCTTCCTAGCAGCCACACTGATAGATGCTCTACTTCAGTTTAGCAAGAGCTCTTTCTAAAAAGGTTACCTCTGTAAATGAGCTAAATACATTAAGCAACCTTCTGGAGCAGAGGGAAACACTTTTAACTACTTAAGCAGCATTTAGCTTTTGCTAGTCTGAGACTGAAGCAGCCAGCAGCGCAAGGGTTTTGTAATGCTTCACAACAAATAGAAACATGTCACTAGTCTCTAGTGTCTCATGTAACTGAATGTGCCATTCAGTTTAGAACTGCTAGAATTTTGTGGTCAGATATTGTTGGTCCTGTTGCAATGAGTAGCAGGAGTTGCTATTTTGAGTTCACTTACACCAGGAAAACTTTTTATAGGCATCTGCTTGAGTAATGGGAACAGTCCCTTGGCTAATATATGAACACACTTGATACTATGGAAGTTAGATGTGCCTCTGTGTTAGGGTGACATCATTCACACTTTTATGCTATTTGGCTGGGCAGCTGCTCTAGAGCAAAGGCTAAGTGACATGTGTGATGCAACTGGATATTGCTGAAGCTAGTCCACCTGCTGTTACAGATTGCACTAGTTCACTTATCCCTTGCTTATCTGTCCTTGATAGCTCACTCACACCTCTTCCCAAAACCAAGTGGAGTCTGAAGGTAGTCACTATTTTGATACTACTGCTGTCTGCTATCTGAAGACAAAGTTGACCACAAAGGATTTTTCAGGTACCTAAAATTTAGACATTCAGCTCTAAGAACACAGGAGTCTAAATCCATGACAGTCTGGTTTCCTCTGTTTTGAAGCCAAACCTTAAGGGCATTATTCAAAATGGCCAATGGGAACTGTTCTATATTATGTTCAAGATAAGCAAGGAAAATTATCCTTCTCTTTAGTTCCCAGAAGCTGCCCTTAGCTATAATTTGTGGGAAGGGGGAAGAAGAGGTGGCTTTAATTGGAATTTATCAATTTATAAGATGTGGTAACTGCTTTTCAACTGGGGATAAGGGTAAAGTCAGCAAGGATGGAGGGACAATTTCTCATCCCACCTCCCTTGTGTTTCTTTCTGGAGGAAGTTTTTAATGTCTTAACAGAAGGTATCTTGAGGGAAAAAAAACCCAAACCAGAAAGAGGGTAAGGAGTAGGATTAAGTCTTCAATGTGTGTGTGAGAAAAAAGAATTGCAGGAACAATTCTCCAGCACTAAGGCTGATAACAGAAAACTGTATACTGGAATGAAGACCCCATAGGAAACTTCACTGGTATATTAAAGCTCTTTAGGCTGTTCTGGAGTGACTGAATGGAAAGTGGGCACAATTGCAGATGTTCAAGTGTGTGTCTCTGTGTCTCTGCTGTGGGGCTTTGCTTTGGTGCTGTAGCTACACTAGTCTTGCAGTTTGCAAAAGAGGTCTCCACCCTCTGTTCTTTCATCCCTGCCCTTCTGGTTTTGAGGCTATCTGAACCCTCAGTGAGCCAGTCCAGGGACCTAAAGTGATGGAAAATGACCTACAGGGTGAGTTTTTCAGCTGGTTAACTCCTTGTAGGGTCAGCCCTGAGAGGAATGGTGAAAGTAGAAGGAGCAGCAGGACAACCCTTTCTGCAGCTGTTGCTTGGTTTAGCTGCATTGTCAAATCACATCCTGAGATTATCAGCCTAAAAAGCATGGGAGTGGGCACGCCAGCAAGGGAGTTGCAGGAACACACAAGTAAATAAGGCTGCTAATTCTGATATTTAGCGGAATTGATGTAGTCCAGAGCTGAGAGATGGGAGCATGACTCTTCTTAGATGAGAGTCACTCCTTACTTCATGCCTTTGCTGCTCAGCTCCTCTGTACCTCACCTGATTCACTTTCTGTGTGTGGAGGCAGCTCCATTTATTGGAGAATCTTTTTCCCTTGACACACTTAATCACTTGAAATCCTTCCTGAGGGCGACTGTTGCCATGTGAACGTGTGTATTTGGAGTGGAGGAAGGAGGTTTACTGCTCTGTCAGAAATGAGTATCATCAAAGTGTGATGTGTAGTTACAGGAGAATGCCTGTAGAGTAGAAATCTGTGAACAAGATGATGAGGTGGGAGCAAATGCTGAGACTAGAAGCTGAGTAGTAGATGTGCACTCTTCAAAAGTCTGTAGACAAAAACCCAGAAAATGCACTGTCTTAACCAAGCAACTACTATCTTCTGCCTGAGAAGCTGTGTTTTCTCCATTCTTTCCTCACCTCTTCTTCCTCATTACCAAGCTCAAAACCTACTATTAGTAACACCCAAAGCTCACGAACTAAAAGAATGACCATTTTAATTGTTGCAAGAGACTATTACATGTAACACTTGAAAAAGTTGGTGTGGGAACATCAGGAAATATCACTTCAGAGCTTGAATTTGTTTATAGACTCTGTAGTTTATTCACACAGTAGAAAATGAACATCGCTACCCAGTAAGACGGAAGTTCTTCACTGTTTCTGCTTGGAAAAGCAGAATTTGAAAGAGTCCAATTAAAACAAAAGTAGTGCAACTGATGTCTCATTAGGCCTCTTATTAATATTTGAGATGGGAGTGTAGTAATGAGTCAGGTTGTGGTGTGACTTCAAAAGTATCTAAAATCTTAAACAGGCAGATGCGGGCAGAGTGAATTTTCAAATATGCAAAGGTATTAAGCCTGTCTAAACATGATTTGTCTGCTTCTTAAATAGGACAAGATGCTCATCAACGTTTTTAGGCACCTACACACTTTTAGATATCCATCTCCTTGATACTAAGTTTCTGTAGGAATCTATGTGATATGTTTAGGTAGATTTGTTTTTAACTGTGTTCTTGATTACTCTAGAAAAGACATATTGTCTGAAGGCTGTGATGGGTTGTATTGCTTTCACTCTGACTTAAATGTGTAGGCAAAAACTGAAAAGATTTAGGACCATTATCTCTGAATAGTGAAAATAGCTGAAAAGGATATCTTGCAATTTGACAAGGGACCAATTTTATTCCAATTGCTTGCTTGTTGACTCCATAAGATGACGATTAGAATTGGGATTTGTTTCCAAATATCTTCAATACTGAATAATTGAAATAATAGAATGTGTTTCAAAATTGAAAGTAGACTGTGCAGTTCAGCAGCAAGAGTAGTTATTGTCAGAAGCAGAGCCAAGACAGACTGTTATTTCCCAATGCCAATTGCCAGCTCTAACTTCTGGAATTTCTGGAAATGCCTATTTGTTGTACTATTATGTGGGCGTTGAGAAGTTTGCAGTTCTTAAAAAAAATTCTCCTTTTTGGCCTGTGGTGTAGTCATTATTCCATAAATCTCAAAATGATGAGGCAGTTAGGTATGCTGTAGTATACAATCTCAGTCTTAATCTAGACATTATGCTAATTAAGGCTTGCACTTCTTAATGTGAAGTGCTCTTAGTAGTATGCTTCCATTCAACATTTTTTAAAGTATAAAAAGCTATGTGAGGGTCTGGAACAGAAAAATTACTGGGATACATTCCATAGAAATCACTGTGTTCCCATGGTCTTTGGACTGAATGTGTGGGAGAAAAAAACCTGGGTGGGGCAACTTTAAAAATAATAGAGCAGGATCTTCCTTAAACAGCCCTTAAATTCCTTTGTCCACTGTGAAAGCTACAGTTAACCTAAAAAGCATCATGGGATTATTGAAAATTGCACTATCCACCCTGTGCACATGTAATAGTTTTTTTTTCAAGGTAGCTGGGACCAAAAAAACCCAAAACAACCCGCATACAGAGTTCACTGATTAAAAGTGAAATAGCACTGTTTTCTGACCACTTTGCCCAATTATTTGGAAAGTGAATTACTGAAACTTTTATTATATTTAGTTGTCCTTCTTTTATATGGTGTTGAATTAAATCGAATGGAAACACATCATTATGATTGTAGCTTTCCCTCAGTTTACTGTGTTCTTCAGCAATAATATTTGATTTTCCTATACAACATCTATGGGAAGACTTGGGCTCTGGAATGTATAGATTGTCCTCAACCACCTCTTCTTGGGAAAGGAGGATTCGGTCTTCTATCCTTTTTGAAATAAGTGCCGTGGCTCTTGCTTCTCCCTCCCTTTGTCAGGAGTCAAAGGTTCTATCTTCTACTCCGTTTTCTGCTCTGGTGCTATTTGGCTTCAATGCCTCCAGTTCTGGACAACGTAAAGTTCTGCTCTTGTCAGCTTGTTCTCCCATCCAAAACGTAAATGCTTTCTCCAGGGGAGCTAAACACGTTCTGACTCCTGCAGTATATAGGGTAAGACCTCCTGCCTGTTGCAGTCAGTTCATCATGAATCTCTTGCTGTCAAGTAGTGTCTCTCTTTCATTGTTTACAATAGGAATGTCCTCAGAGTATTTCTAAAATTACCTTTTTTAGGTGAACGGTAATTCTTGTGCACTTGAGCCTTCTGAGGAGGGGCCAGTATCAGTCCATAAGTTACGTAGCATCTCTTTTAATGGTGGAAAGAAAATGTAACACAGAAGGCAAGTGAAGACCAATAGATAAGGGAGGGGAAAATACAAGAGAAAAATAAAAGGTATGAAAGGGAGTAGAAATGAGGGACAGTTGAAGCTGTATGGTCAGAGGTACTATTTTGGTAACTGTTCTATGAGAAGGAATCGCTGGGCCCTTGTGGAGTGCCTGCTGATCAGCTATCTCTGGAGGGGGATGTATGTAACTTTGGCAGAATATTTGAGACTAGATGACTTGCAGATATTCTAGAAACAATCTGCAGCATCTCCAAATGGTTGGGACAGAAAAGAAGGGGAAAAGGTTAAATTAGAACTGTGCTATGGTGTTTGGAATTACAGTAGAGGAACCTGAGTTGGAGTTGGCTTACTTTGAATAAACACATAATTATTTCCTAAACCAGAATTGTAGTCTGCAGTATAGCAGAGAACGTCTTGGTTAGGTTCCCAGCCAGTCTTTGTCAGTCTGTAATAAAATGTCATTGTCAGTTATAAATTCATGATTCCATTGGTCTGGTGTTAGTCCCATGTCTGTTAAGTGTTGCGTTTTCATCCACAGATTGGGTTGATTGTGGACAGTTGCAGTCCTAATCAGCCAGTCTGGTAGCATGGTTGCTTAGCAAGGGTAACACTATTAAAATCAGAAGAAGCTTTGGGGATGAATGAATGTCAGGTCAAACATGCAGGCCTGACCTCACTCATCTACTAGCAGTTTCTCTGTCCTCTTGGTAGCACACTGCACTCATCTGGACTCTACCTTCCACACCTGTACTTGTCCCGGGATCACAGCCCTAAGGGCATGACACAGCTTCTGCACTGCTTTCCTTTTGACTTCCACCTCCACCCGTGGTTGTGCCCCAGATTAGGTGAGAAATAATATCTCCTATTATTACTGGCTCTAAAGTAATATTCCTGCTGACACAGAATGACATGGGGCTAATGATTCTTCTACAAATACAGGCTGGGGAAAAGGAAACATATCTCCTTTTCCCGGGTGCTGTCTGCCCAGGCCTGTCAACTTTGTTATCCCAGACTTCTTGCTTGCTCACCCATCTAGAGCTGAAAGAAGGGTTGGAGGCTGTGTGAAAGGAAACATTGATTAGTCACTGGTTGGCCATAAACACTGGTCTGCTCTGCCAGCCTGTGTGGTGCCTGGCAAGCTGAATACTTTGCATCTGTATTCTGATCATGCCAAGATGGCTGATTTGACCATCAGGTGAATCTTCATTGAAAGGAATACATGTAAAACATTTGCAGAGATGAAGAGGAACCCTCATTTTACAAAACTGATTTTAAATGGAGTTAAACCCTGTAGTATTACAGGTAGCAATATATAAAATCAGTAGATGAAGTGCAGAACCTCTACAATGTGAAGGTAGCCAGTTTGTTGACAGTTCATTACTAAATCAAATACCATAATTAAGGAGCATTAAGTGGGGCAAGTAGGAAGAAGGAAGGCAAATTGGCATATACAACCTGGAAAAAGTATTTTAAAGTACATTGTTAACAAGAAAGGAATCTTTGTTGTGTAGAAACATGTCTTTTGTGTCCCTTTAAACAGAGCACAAAAGTTCAAAGGCCTGAGTTTGGAAGAGTTGGAAAAAAGCAGTTGTACTTTTTTCATGTATTTGTTTATCTTCAGTAAGGTTTAAATGTGAAGTAAAATAAATAAAAAATATAAATGAGTAGTCTGTGTGTTCTTACTGTGGTACACTATATCCTCTCTTCCTTTTTGGCACTGCTTGTGCCTAATCTGATTAAAAAACCCAGACAGTTCTGTCCAGATGTCAAAGTTGTCAGTTAAAACTCATATAAAGGAGAGGATTTAATTAATGGTCCAGTATTTATGTTTGAAGACTGTTGTCTTGTCTTTACTAAGAACAAAAAAACATTTGTTGTGAATAGGTGCTGTAGTATTATCTGAAGAATATAATACACTTGCATTTTATTGGAAATTTGAGCCTTTTCTTCCTATGCTTTTATTTTGGAAGGCTGTGAATGATAACAAGCAGACAACAAATGTTAAGGAGTTAATCAAGATGAAATAGATGTATTATTTGCCTTATTCCAGCAATATTTTCTAGTCCTATTCTTCAAGAAGCTGTTTAATTGTGTGAATCCGGGAAAGCACATAGTGTTTAGGTCATGTCAAGCCCTTTTCTACTCCCTTGCTTGCCACACTTGCACGTCCTTGAGGTTCTTGCCATGCATGTTCTGAAGATCTGTGAAGCTTAAGCATGGAGGAGAACGAGAGCGTCAGTGTACGTTCTTCCCCGGAAATACCATGTGGTTGTTTAGGGAGAGCTGTGACAGTTGAACTTTCAGCACTTCATTGAAGGTACCGTTTCTTGTTCAAAGGTCAGTTTACTGGAGCAGTGCATGGGGTAGGCAGATAGAAGGAATGAGATCGAAGAGTTCTTCCTGTATTGTAGTTGTGTAAGAGTTGCATTATTTTTCTCAACACAGCTGTGAGGAGGTGCTTGCTGTTGTTGGCTGAAGGCAAGTTTGTTGGGCAAAGTGAGGTTGATGGCTGATGTTTGAGCTTGACTGCTTTGTGTTAGCTACAGTGTTTATAAAGAAGTCTAAAAAAACCTATAGATCTGTGTAGAGAAAAACACAAAGCTGGGATGAATAGAAGGCTGAAAGCTAACAAAGCTTTTTGTCAGTGAGAGAAAGCCATAATCCAACAGTGTCTATCTTACTGTTTCAACAGTTTATGTCTATGCTGTAGCTCAGTGGTACAAGTGTCTTACGAACAGCTGCTCAAGTTTTGATAACAGTTGATCTATCTAATGAACTTTTGGAATATTACAGACTTGTGAATATATCACTTTATTGGGCATTAATGCATATCTAATAATTTATAGTCATCATACTTGACTGTAATTTGGTTCTGTAAGCAATCAAAACCTGACTGGCAAGGCTCTAAGCAACCTGCCGTAGTTGATCCTTCTTTGAGTGGGGAAGAAGGACTAGACTGTCTTCCAAACTTGACCAGCCTATGATTCTTTATAAAGATTAATATCTTTACACACATTATGTAAGAAGCTTATAGTCCTATTGAAAGATAGAAAATGTTCTTTAAAAATTAGAGGTATCTTATTCTAGGCTCTTAGTTGCCTGAAAAACCTTGAGCCTTAGTGCCAAAGAAAAGCTATGTTGTCCTTGCTTTTATGTTAGTAGTATAGCTGCCTGCCTGGACTTTCCTGGCTGGACTGGTGCAGTTATCCTGACATGTGAAAAGCTATTTAATGAGCTATTTTTCCTACTTCTGTACTTAAAAGATGTAGAAGTAGCTGCAGCCTTAAGCTTTTAAAAATATTGTAACTATGCGCTGGCAAAAGCTGTTGTGTCCAAGTGTCTTAACTACAGCTGCAGGATGTCTTCATCTCTTAAGAGTCTCAGCTTGTATTTGCATGTATTCTTACCACAGGTACTTTTATCTTCCTGTGTTTTGTTTATTATATGGACTTCATAGTTTTCCTTTTGAGGTAAGAACCTCTTTCAGTGATGTTCTGGTGTAATGCCTAACACTGACACTACTTCATACTATTTTGATTTTGAGAGATGATATAATGAAGTTAGCAAAACATAATCTTCAACTCAAGCTAAATTTGTTGCTATACAGTTGTCTGAGGATTCCCCAGGTAGGCTGCATGCACATACCTCAGATGAAATAGGTAGTTAACTGTCTAGAACACTTGCATTGGGTTGATGATGATAGAAGCAAATGTGTTTTAATAACTTTGCAAATGATGTGGTTGCCAGTGCATATGTATGTGTCTGACATACCTATTCTGCTCTGTTCACAGGTGTGTACCTCTTTTCTTTCATCTTTGCTTCTTTGCTTTGTGTGTGGTGGAACCCTCTTAGGAATCCTGTAAACTTGGGTAACCTGTCTGCTTATCCAGAGACTGAGACAGTACCCTTTGAAGTCAGAAGAAAGATTTCAGTCTGTTTGACTGAGCTTTGAATTGAGAACCAAAATGCAAAACCAAAATGCTGGCTCCATGGAATCGTATGGTGGAGCTCCAGTGAGGCATGGACTGCCCCTGAATCTAGCACAGAAATACTCATGGCTATTGAAGATGCTCTAGACTGGCAGCTTATCCAACAGTGGCTTCTTTTTAGAGTGTGTTGGCATTTTGTTGAGGGTTCCCCTCTGCCTTTCTCTTTTTTTTTTTCTTTTTTTTTTTTTTTTTTTTATTTTTTTTTTTTTCCTTTGTGTGGTGTGTTTTTTGTTTTATGGAATGTTCTTGTT
>JAAGNO010021030.1:0-18655 GCA_033439905.1 Ceryle rudis | reverse complement strand
GATTGGAGGTTTCAGTCGCCGTTGAAGCACTGTCATCACCTGCCAAGCAACCCCCCCCCCCATCCCCCTCCTCCCCCCCCCTCCCCCCCCCACCCTCTCCTTCCCCCCCCCTCCCCGCCCTCCCCCTCCGCCGCCCTGCCTCCCCCGGGAGGTTTCCCCAGCGGGTTCTCCCGGCCGGGCTGTCCCAGAGGTGCTGAACCGTTGAACCGCACGCGGCGGTGGTTCGGCAGCCGGGCTGTTGGCTTTCGGCGGGCGGCAGCCGCTGGCACTAAGGTGAAGAAACTTATTTTTTCACGTGGAAGTGAAGGTGCCGGTGCTGTGGCCTCTGCGGTGGAAGCATCTCCAGGGTGATAGGTGTAGCAGCCAGGAGTGCGAGTGAGAGCTTGAGTGGGTGATGCCCGGAGCAGGGATGGATGGCCTTGTAGTGGTGAAAACACAGTGGGTATCTGACTTGCCTGGGACCTACAAAATAGGTCCCAAAACCGGGAAACTGTAGCAAAGTGAGATCCGTGTTCTTAAGCATGGGATGTTCCTCATCGGTGTCTTGGAACAAACGTGTGCTTTCCAGGCAGGACCCATCAAAACACAGATTTCTCAATCTTGTGGTTGTTGTGAGCATGTTTTAAAGAGTATTTTAGAGCTCTGAGTATCTAAGCCTGCAAAATTTTATATGGAATGCAATAATTATGTATTTCTGAATGAAAAGCTTGCTTTAGTAGAAGCTGGAAAGCTGGCTTTTGAAAGTTGTAGTGACTGTAATGTCCCTTTTCTGTTTCGAGTTCTGTTGAGATTTATATATGCAGTGGTGGAAACTTGAGCAAACTCATACAATGCAGATGTTAGCTTTGTGTGAGGGAAACAGTTGGTAGTGAGCTCTGACTGTACTGGCATTGACACAGTTTACTCCTTAACCTGGTTGCAGTGAATCTCTGTGTGAGAGTAGAGAGTATCCTGTTGCTTTAGACTTGGGTTTTGAGAAAACAGTGCTTGGAATGCTGAAGAAAAAAACCCATCCGTTCCATAGAAGTTAATATTTAAGATGACTAGTCTTAGGAAAATAACTCCAATATAAGCAGTTCCTTATATAATTAGTTTTCAAAAGTCATTCAAAATCATGTGCTCTTTGAGGAGACCATCTGGAAAGGTGGGGGGAGAGAGGGAGGGGGAAAGGCAGCAAAAGATAGAAGGAACACCAGCTGATGAGTGTGTTCAGCATGTAGAGCTGTGTGAGCAGCTAAGAGCAGCATCTGGCTTCTTGTACTAACTCCTCCTGGAATGCTTTAGTTCAGAAATAGGACTTTTAGCCTTTGCTTCGCTTGGCGGTTTGAGAAACTGAAGTAGTCGGTGACTTCAAAATATTGATTACAGAAAGAGAGAAACTGGGGTGAAAGTTTGCCTGTGGAAATCTAACTGGAGAGAGGTCCTTCCACATGGCTTGTGGCACTCTCCTGTGTTGCTTTTGCTCTCCTCTTTTCATTTATAGTTTTCTTTGCCCCCCCATAGTTCAAGGAGATGGCAGACAGGTAGCTTCTGATGTTAGTATAGAATTCTGTATTCTTGTAATTGCTGTGGTTGTTGACTCAATTTATCTTAATTGTCACCATCAGCTTAACCAAACCCAGTAAATACAGTTATCAGGAGGCAGCATCATGGTGTTATGAGCAAAGCCAAGCCTGAGCAAATAGCATGATTGAGATACTTAACTCTTGTAGGATTTTTGTTTGCTTTGGTTAAATTAAGGCCAATCTTGCCATCCTTGTTTCCTCTGGAGCCTTTCGCTGCAGAGCGAGGTGCAGCTGTCACCGACACACGTGTGAGCCTAGTCCAGAGCTGCAAAGCTGAAGAGCTCTGGAGCAAGGTGAAGCAATGAAGGAATTGTCCTGCAGTAAAGCTCTGCAGGCAGGGTTCTCTACACGTGTAACTCTGAAGCAGATTATAAGAAGCGTTAGAGAAATAAATTTCTAGTCGCGCAACAGAGTTAGAAATGTAAAATCCTGGGTTGCAATGAAAAATGGGAATATCTCGTCTCCTGGAGTGTGAATTTTTGCCAACTTCTGCAGCATCCTTTTTAAGGAGTTGATCTAAGGGTTCACAGCCGTGCTTTGGAATTTTACAGCTGTAGCTCTTTAAAGGACTTGCCCCAACATTCGCTACCTAAATTAAATGGCCTGTTTGGCCTCAACCCTTCATAAACACTTTCAAAGTTATTCTTGACCAAACTTCCCCTTGCCCCTTCCCCACCAAACTTTCCCCAGCTGCCCTCCCTGTTCTTCTTTAGATGGCTTTTTCCATTCTGCAGGTTTTTCCTCCTTTTGCTTTCTGCCTCTTTAACCCTTTTCCCCTTTCCAGTTAAGTTTTACTCCCCACCTACAACTCTCGGGTACTCAGGGCAGCTTTGCTCCCACGTCTTGTTCTGACTTGAACCCTCAGGTGCCAGCGGTGCAGTATCACAACTTCACGTGAATATTGTTACCTGTGCTCTGAAAAACCCGAGGAATCCCAGTCTAATATTATGAACAAGCCCTTGTGCTGTTTAGAAGTATTACAATATCTGTGGAAAGAACATTATTATAATAAAAAAGCAACTCTCCAAAACCAACGAACTAATGGTAGAAATTGTGAGATCTCTCGTTATTTCCCCAGTGCAGGTTCAAAACTTTGCCTTTTCACTTCTTAAGTTGCCCGTTGCCGTTGTTTTACAACACTTGAGTGATTAACATCTTAGATCTTTGACACTGTGCATGCATTAGAACCTTAATTGTTAAAGTATTCATTGCAGCTTGTCATCAGTTAAGCAATTAAAGTTTACTTGTTACTGCTTGTTTCTAAGTCTTCCCAGTCCTCATCCATGATCTACTTAAAATCCTGCAGCTTTGCTGATACTGCTTGTTTTGGCTCTCCTGACTCATATTGGCACTTGGTACCAGTTTTGTAGCTGGTTAAGATGAATTCCATGTGTTATTGGCTTAATTTAAGCTGTCACATCAGCTGACTCGTGCTGTGTGTCATGGACTTCCTGACAACAGGCCTTAAACACTCCTATGTTCCTCTAGAATTAGGTATTATTTTTTTTTTAGCCCTATATATGTATATATATTTTGTCCTTTATCACAGGCATGACCCGGACTGGCAGCCAGGGGAATGCCTGGGTGGATGTGTGTGTGAATCTGTAATCTCCTGGTGGTTACTGAGATACCCACTGGTGGCATAAAGACAGACTGGGCCCTGGGCAGCTCGTACTGGGCAGTATTTTTTGATATCAAGATCCTTTTGCCAGGGTGCTCTTGTGGTTCTTTGTGCCACCTGACTTCCCATGCAGCTTCTTTCCAAGGATTTGATTCTTGACTCTGCTGACAGCCAAATAAACTGCAAGGGAAACCAGTTCATTACTAACTTTTTTTCTTAAAAAGAAAAAAAAAAAAAAAATCCATGATGATTCTTCCTACTGATTTATTCTGGCACTTTTTTTATAAGCTTTCTATATGGGGAAAAACATTTTCTTCTCAGCCTGCCCTGGAGGTCTGTAAGAAACCAGCAGTGCTACCTTTGATGACTTTAACTTAACTTCAGGTCTCAAATCTAATTTCTCTTACATTTAAATGTGTTCTACTGTGTCAACCCCAATGGTACAGGTAATATTGCTTCCCTCTGCCAGTGACTTTCATTCCCTGCACGCTGCAGTTGCTCTAGCTTTATTTGCTGTGTTCTGGACTCTGGTGTTTTCAGAGCTACCACAGTGGGGTAACCGTTTCTCTTGTGTCGGGACTACAATACCAATTGCTGATTATCCGCAGTCTATTACACTTGCTTCCAGAATTACCCTAAGAGTCTTCTGGTTTGTCTTTACTTACATATCCATAGTTCAGCGATTTATAGATTCTGTGTCATAGCAAGACACTGAATGAGCAGCTGAGGAGGTTTCCTGGGATTCTTCACGTTTCTTTTCACAAATGCGGTTGTGTGGGATGGGTAACCTCCAGATGGTGGGTGGTGGCTATTTGGTAATTTCACACACCCGCTGAACTTCACCTTTCTAAAGCCACCCTCTGTGCTTGGCCCCCTGCCAGCCTTGAGGTGCCTTCCACCAACCACTCCGGTGTCATTGTCTTGTGTGAGTCGGGCTGCAAAATGAAATGTGCCACCAGTTCGGCAAAGATTCACTTTCCAGCTGGTAACAGTGGGATAAAATAGAGGCTTAATTTGCTGTTAATTTGGATTTGAGGTGCATAATTTGGCTTTGCTTTTTTTTTTTTCTAGTGACTTCATTGTTATTATTACCCTACATCAAGCACAATATCTGTTTCTGCAGGGCAGTAAAAAGAGAACAAAGAACGGGGGGGGAGGAAATGGCATCTGACCCTTGAGGGGAGGGAGGAGGAAAATTATTTGTTTGAAAATCCAAAGGGGTAGCACAGGCACTGTTGGGTTATGATTAAACCTTTATATCCAGTATATATTAGCAAACAATTGACCTTTCACAGAATTTGCAGCACTGTCATCTCTGCTCCTTCTCCTGTGTGTGTCCATCCTTCCCCTCATCCTGCATTACCCCACAAGATCAGATACCAGATACTAGTTTTATGGGGAAGGCCCTGTCCTCCTTAAACCTCTGTCAGAGCACTGGAGTCAGATTTTTTTTTGACACGTGTCAGAAAATTGGATAACCTGGATTTTAGGTATTTATCTGCATCAATCTTCCCCTCTATCGAGAACAAACTCGGAATGATCATTGGCATCAGGGAGTATATTTGGGACTTTCTAATAGGAGGGCTAACGGAGGTTAGAAATCACTTCTGCCTGGTGAACGTTATCTCTAAGTGAGGCTACTGACGCAGCAGCTATCAAAATCGGAGAGATGTGCGGATGTGCCCAGAAAGATCAATGAGGAGGAGAGGTTCACAGCCACCAAATGGCTGGTGCCGGATTCCGAAGGAGCGCCGGCTGTCTGGGCTGGAGGATGAGCACACGGTGTCGGAGGGGACAGACGCTAGATAACAATAGAAATGCGCTGAAGGGAGGAACGGTGTCTGGAAGGAATCCAGGGATTGAAGAGCGAAGATGAAGAAGTGGCTAGTACAAAGCAGAGAAAGGGAGGAGGGCTTTGAATTTTGTTAGTCCTTTCATTCATGTGATGTTATTTGAAGGGTCTGTTGTGAAACAAAACAGCAGAGGAGTGATCTGCCTGTCCAAGCGAGAGGTCCGTTACCCTGCTTTTCTTTGGGGTTTAATTCTTGCTGGATGTTTTTCAACTATCGCTAATTTAACTGTCCACTGAAGAGATGTCTGTTCACTAAGCACTTGTAAATTAACCGGTGAACTGGGTGCTTGCCAGGCAGAGCCCATCTCGGTGTGCAGTGTACCTTGATGGGAGAAAAGGAGCTGGGATTTGCCTGCCTGCCTTCCTCCTACAAAGACTCGTTGCCATCTGCAGACTGCGGTGTGCGGCAAAGGCACCCGAGCTGTTGTAACCTGGCTGTGTATGGAGCTGTGCAAGCTCAGCACCGTGTGTAAAACCAGCCCGTTTCGAGGGGGGAGCTGATGTCTTTAGGCTGCTCACTGTATCAATTTTTAAGCTGGAGTGTTTGGCTGTGAACTGCAGACTCTGACTCTGCAGTCCTGTGTGTTTTAATGGGGGGGGGAGGGTGTCCTGATATTAAAACCCCCTGATTAATGGCATATTGTGCCTTTAAAATGTTTTCTCTAAGTGCCTGGACACCCATGGACTCATGCAGTTGAACACATACATAGAATATATTGCACAACGTGAGCTTTGTTGCTGAGGCCAACATAAGTGGCTGAAGTCTTTTATAAAAGGAAATAACTGTCTTGCGTCTTAGTCTTGTATTCGTTAAATTCTTAATTGGTTTTGAGTCCTTCAGATGCCTGAGAAGTAGGTTCTTTAATATCATCGGAAAACCTTGTTACAGATGTCGTATTGTTACAGTTCCACTTTAAAAGGTGATACATGTCACCGTGGCCTTCAGATTGATATGAATTTAATATTAGAAATCACTTTAATGGCTGTATTACAGAACTCTTATTCAGCAAATGCTTTAACTTAGAACGGCACTTAACAGTTGAAAAGCATTAGTTGTGACAACCCTCATTTGCTCGAGAAGTGTAGTTTCTTTATGGATTTCTGTGGCAGAAAAAGAAACAATAGCCCTAACTTTAACCCAGGAAAAAGTGCCTACACAACACAACTGCTTTTCCAGCTAAACAGGCAGAAAAATGATTGCCTGGGTGCGATGACTTTTAATACATTAAATCTTAGGAGCTGCACATGTACAGTTCTACAGCATACCCAGAAGTCTGTCAGATTTGTGTTGAAGATCTAAATTTTAAAATGCAGAGAACAGCAGCACACGGAAGTATAATCTACCAGGGCAAATGTGGCCATTTAAGGGTTTTTACTGGGTTTTGGTTGGTTGGTTTTTTATTGTGGGTTGGTTTTTCTAGAGTTTTTAAAGCTTATACTGTAGTTTCGTTCTTCTCCAAGTGTAATTTTTGACTAAGTGCCTAAGGATATTTCTGTAAAAGAATGAAAAACCCAGTACCTTAATTCTTCCAAGTGTGCGTCGTTAATTTTGTTTCCATTGAATTAAAGTGCTTTCCTTTATTTGCACTTTTTCTCCAGTCCCATTATGTTAAATTCCAGATATAGAATATTCCAAAAAGCAGGTAGGGGGGATGCTGAGGTGGGTTAAATGTAGGAATAGTTACTTATTTGTCTCAGATGTCAAAAAAAAAAGGTATTTTCTATGGAGTCTTTCTTTAGTTTGTGCTGATTTAAAGCACGTACTTGTGTGAGTACATTCAAGAGCACTCGCGTAAGAAGTGGCACCAAAGCAATTCCTGTCAGGGGGTCTAGTCACAGTGCAAACCTTGGCATTGGACTTTTAGGGGGGAGCCTGATAACAGAGTAAGTGAGGAGGAAAAAAAAAAGCCTCTTCATGGGGGAAGCTGCAGGGCCAGGACAGTTGATAAGGGACACATTCAGGTACATGCAATTAATCTTTGATTCACAAGAAATCCAAGTGTTTTCCCAGTCATGTGGTTTGGAAGCTGACCTTGTGTTATGAGTAACGTGAGGGATAGGTGGATGCTTAGTTCAGTTGCTTCTAAACCTCAGCCGGTACCACACACTTTTTTTAATAGAAATTTTCTCTTTTGTATCTTCTCTGAAGCTCTGAACAACCTCCTAAAAAAGCTCCATGTCCATGAACAGCACAGAAACTTGACCCAACCTGGCACAGCACGTGCAAACTCTTGGCAACTTATCAGTAAACATTCCAGGGCAAAGTTCTCCTGGGATTTTTGGCACTATAATGGGGAGGGGGGGAAGTTCCTAAAAGGGGGGAAAAAAAAACCAAACCCCACACCAAACCCTGCCTTTGATTTTTAAAATAAAATTAAAAATCTTTTTTAAACCCCCCACTTTTGCACTGTATAGGGTTATAACAACAAGGTAGCTGCATTTTGGGAATCTGGGGTGATGTATGAGGTCTCTGCATGCTGGATTTTGGGGAGAAGAGGGGATTTACTTCCTTCTCTTAACAGAATGGATTGGGCTGATTCCTCAAGTGCTCCTGTGCTAGGTATGAACTCAAAATATTTTGAGCTCTGTGGCAAAGACAGATCATCAATGGTTCAAAATGCAGGGATAGGGGAATGTGGCTTTGAAATGATTTTTAAAAATACATAGTAGACTGTCTGGTCTCCATTTTTCTAGGTTTGGGGTTTTTTAAGGGATGCACTTAATTTAATATGGATGTCTTCAAATGCAATTCTCACGAGCCTTCTGTTTCTTTGCTACTTTAAAAACATGCAGTTGAATATAATTAACTTCATTAGACCAGGCTTGATTTTAATGTAATACTAAAACTACCTATTCTGTGAAAGCATTTTGGATGCTGCTGCGTTCTTATCTGTTTTATAGTTGTCTATAGTTTTTATTCCTGAACTTTTGATGAAAAAAAAAAAAGTCGTCGTCTCTCCAATGGAAATACTGACCTGAAATTACCTTTTGGGTTTTTTTTCCTAACAGTACTTTTCTGTATCTGAAGTTCCTGGTAGTGTGGGCCCTAGTACTGCTGGCAGACTTTGTCCTGGAGTTCAGATTTGAGTATCTCTGGCCATTCTGGCTCTTCATCAGGAGTGTTTACGATTCCTTCAGATACCAGGGTTTGGTAAGTATGACATTATAACATAGTATTACTGTCCCTCTGTAGAGAAATCCTGCAAAGTTTCAGGGCCTATTCCACGTTATAGAGCTAACAATAATTATTTTCACAAGAGGAACAGTTTTCAAGTGGCCAAGTGACCTGGGCTCAAGTGTCTCCTTGCTGCCTGCCTGTCTGTTTTATCTGTGGCAAGTGGAAGTGAAATATAGAACTATCAAATTTTCACCAGGAAAATATTTGAATTCCTGAGGTTAGTGAATTGCTTTACATCCCTCTAAACCAGGGTTTTCTTTAAAATAAAATGGAAGCCCTTGCCTGGTTAGATACATTCCACTTTTTCAGAGAGTAAATGACACTGCTGGTTGGTTGGTTGGTTTCTTTATCCAGGAGGAGAATATAGAAATGATAATACTCTATTGATAAGCACTGTAAACGAAAGTCTTCAAACAAAAGGGTAGTGAATAAATATAACTGTTGGGAGACTTGCTGGAAGAGTGGACAGGCACAGATTCTGAACTTGCACCTATTCTCTCTCCTTTGCCAAAGTTTCTCCTTTCCTGAACTAGACTGCTCCATTTCTTTGCCCTGTTTATAAACAACACTGGTGTTTCTATGTTGAAATCATTGTGGTGTCACCATTAATCAACTGGTAATATTTGTGTGAATAAACCAAGTTCCTTTTCTCTCTCTTTTTTTTTTTTTTTTTTTTTTTTTTCCCCCCCACCCCTCCTCTCTTTTAGGCCTTTTCAGTATTTTTTGTTTGTGTAGCATTCACATCAAATATAATATGTCTGCTCTTCATACCGATACAATGGCTGTTTTTTGCTGCCAGCACCTATGTTTGGGTACAGTATGTCTGGCACACAGGTAGGTCACTATTCTTTATTTACAACTTAGGTTTGACTATCTATCTTATGTATTTTGGGAACATGCAGAAACCCTCTTCTATTTGTTACCGTATTTGTTTCGAACGCAGTTTTGTTACAGTTTAAAAAAGCTCCTTTGCTTTCATGTCCTGATTTACACTTGTTACTTGGCTGGGTGCATCTTGTAGTAATTGTTAAAGCTTGACCAACAGAGCTGAAGGTGTATAAACAGCAATTCCAGAGCAATAAATAAAGAATAAAATCATATTTTCCTGACTTCTGCAGCAATTTGGCAAATCCAGAGCACGTTCGAGCAGCTTGTGAAGCAGCGTTACATTCTTCCCTCTGACTGATGCCCAGCCAGTCCCCCAGCACCAATCTACCCCTCCCAGCCAGTTCCCCCCAGTATCTCTACTTATGGAATATCCCTTTGGCCAGTTTGGGTCAGCTGTCCTGGCTGTGTCCTCTCCCAGCTTCTTGTGCTCCTCCAGCTCTCCCACTGGCAGGGCATGAGAAGCTGAAAAATCCTTGACTTGGTGTGAGCACTGCTTAGCAACAACTGAACCATCGGTGTGTTACCAACACGATTCTCCTCCTAGATCCAAACCACAGCACGGTACCAGCCACTGAGAAGAAAATGAACTCTCAAACTGAAACTAGGACACCCTCAAGCAAAAAAAAATTGGGAATAAATCTTGATTTTTTTTTTTTTTTTTTTTTTTTTTTTTTTTTTAGAGAACTTTTCACTACCCAAGTCCCTGGGATTTGGGACTTCTCTATTATTTCATATTAGGCTTGCCACCAGATCACAAGAATTCGCAGGCTAGCACAGATCATTTCTCAGCTTACTGGTGAAAGCAGTCATCTTTCTGACAAGTTAGTCATTTCTAATAATGATGATGTGGGAGCTAATGGAAGATCTTGTGAACCAGTTGCTGCCCAATTTAAAATACATAGAGAATCTGGAGTTATTTTTAGGATTGTATTAATACATTAAAGTGTTATCTGAAGTGATTCTCATGGTTGATGTTTAGAAACCCTGAAGGAAAAACCTTGATGGGCCAGTTTTAACTGGAGCTATTGAGCTTCCCTGTAAGAATCCTTAGGGATTCTTCTTTTTAAATGCTTATCTAAGTTGATGAGAACTTGCTCTTTTTATTTTCCAAAGTTATGATTTTTAGGTGGCGTGCCTGCCTTGCTGAACTGTTGAGTCCCTTTAAGCTGAGCTTCTGCTCTAAGTTTCTCACGCAGAGCGCAGCTATTCAAGGGAGACCGAAGCAGAGACCACAGTAAATAACATCAGGACTTCAGAGTAATGCTCTTTTTAGTTTCAAATCTGAGACCTGTTTCCAAATCAGCACACGATGCCTTGATGTCAGTATGTAATCAAGAACTTTATTATTATGAAGCTTGTGGCATATAAGTGGAATTGTAACTGTAAATTTCCAGTGGCTGTATTGCAAGCAACTGTGGCGTTTGCTATTGTCCAAGAGGTTTAAGACCTTAGTTTTTCTTGGCCACTATTTTACATTCTCACAGTAGTGCTGAAGGGAGGAAGTGACAGAGTGTCCTGAACGTTCCCCTGATGCAGGGGTTTGAGTCTCAGGCTGTTGTCCGCATTACTGTATAAGGAGTAACCGGTGCGGTGCTTACTCACTCCTGTTTTCTCAGCTGATTTGCTCACTGTTGCTACTAAGATATACCTAACTTGGAGTGAAAAAGTGGTCCAAGCTTACTGCTTCTGACTCAAAGATCATAAGCTGTAACATTACCTCATCTTCTGCAGTTTCTTCCATTTGTGTTTCTTCTCTGGATAGGGTTTTGTGCCAAGCTGCTTCACTAGCTGCGCATCTGTTATTTTTCACTGATGCCTTATAAAAGTAAAAAAGCAAGCTAAGGAGGCAAAAGTTTAGAGTTGCTTTAAAAGAAAGACATCCTAGATATTTTAAACTGAAAAAAAAAAACCCAAACCCTCTTGCAGTTCCCTATAAGTGGCTCTGAAAATTTCCCTCGATTTATGGAGTGTTTTAAAAATAACTTTAAATTGTTTGCTGTTTGTAATATATTGCTAAAGTATTTCTTTTTTCTCTTCTCTCAATAGAGAGGGGGGTGTGCTTACCAACAGTATCACTGTGGATACTTTTTGTTTATATTGAAGCAGCCATTAGATTTAAAGATTTAAAAAACTTCCATGTAGACCTCTGTCGTCCATTTGCAGCACACTGGTAAGTGTTGTGAGTGTTTGGTTTGCTTTGTTGGTTGGGTTGGGTTTTTTTTCTGTCCTTTTCTTATGAACCTTTATTTCACCAGGGACGTTAACAGTCAGGGCTTTTTAATTTGATTCAGGGTTTGGCTGTTTGGTTCTCCCTTCGCACATCTGTCATTAAATATTCCAGGAGCAATGTGTGGTAAACGTTAACCAAGTGCATCCTTTCTGAAAATACAGTGTGCGTGAGCTGCAGGGAATCTGTAGCAAGAATAAAGTCCTAGAGTTCCTTGAAAGTTCTTGACACCAGTTTACAATTTTTTTTTTTTTATATTCACATAATGGAAAAACGAGGGAAAAAAAAAAAAACCCAAACTACTTTGAATGATAATTTATGTGCCCTGTTAGGAAGATTTTCTTCTTTTTCTGTAACAAATTGGTCTTCTCCATCCCCTCTGACGAGAAGTGTTCCATGAGCATCTGATATCATAATGCACTAGAAGAAGTCAATAAGCTTCAGGTTGAAAATCATAACAGAAAAATAAAGAACAAACCCTACTTATTGCCCTTACTGCTTTGGAAGTGCTAAGAGTGACTTCAGGCAAAAGACTTTACCTGTGGAGTATCCGTATCTGGAAGAAATGCTCTTTTATTCCACGCATTTTTAGTGTAGCCTGAATTGATTGGGCTACATTTAAAATGTGTTCTGTTTTTCCTGGAGTCATTTGGTCCGGCTCCCTGTGATATAGTCTCTGATAAATTAGACCTCTGTCATTTCAATTTATATTGTCTACATGGTGCAATAAATCCCTTAAACACTAATTAAATTCTGTAACAGGTTACAGAAGCACTTTAGGAGCTGTGAAGAAAGGTCTTTCTGCTGCTGAATTGGATGCAAACATTTCAGCTTGTCCTCAGAGTTGTAGAACTGTAGCTACTGCTGGTTTTACACGGTGTTACCAAAGCAGCACTGGCAGAGATAATGTCAGATGTATATGCAAATGATTCTTGAGTTCTGGCAGCTCACTTAGAAATGTAATTTACACAATGCTATTACTGAGCAAAGAATGAGAAGATTTTAACAGTTAATAGTCATCTGCATCTGAGTTTTTTCCCTGCTCTAGGATACCTTCGGTGTTTAAAATGCAGCTTCCCTGGGCATTGTGAAAATACTTGTCAAAGAAATATTTCTTTTTACCCAGCGATGTTTGCTCACTGATTGTGTATCCTTGTTAATAAATACAACGTAAGGATCTGTTCGCGTTCCGCATCGGTGCGGTCGTCACCAGCTACTAAGGATTCTTAAGTTCTGGGTGATGCAGCTGATAGGCAAAAAAAAAGAATTCTAAAGTTCTGTTACCCTTCTGTCATCTCCATCAGCAAATGGAACTGCAGTGTCTGGCTGGAAGTGAAATTTTTCATATCTTATCTGTCAGTAAGATAAGTGGAAGAACTAAGTTGAGAGATTAGATGTTTATTGCTTACAGCTTCAAGGTCAGTCTCCGAAACGAGGAATTTCCAAAGGCCGTTCGCTGCCCACAGAGGATGTTACAGTTGTGCCCATCCTCAGCAGATGGTTGTTGAAGCTTTACCTCCAGGGGCACTTCTGGCTGTGCCAGTTGTGGGCGATGGCACTTTGGCTCACAGCCTTGGTCCTCCCAGGAATGCAGTCGCCCCAGAGCTGTATGTTCCAGCAGCTTCTCCAGCTCTTGGTTCCCAGCTCGTGTCGCAGTGAGAAGGTATTGCAGGGCCTTGTGACAGAGGTGGTGTTTTGCAGAACCATTGTTTTGTCTTGGCTTTAAAGATCTTTAAAGAGAAAAAAACCCACCTGGAGTGCAAAAGGTCGGGACTAAGGAACAGTTTTTCCTTTCACTGTTCTGGGTGAATTCTGTTAACACAGCTCCTGGTTTAACGTCTTCTCTTTTACATGGCCCTTTAGGAGCAAAACTTGGGAACTCCTGCTGTATTTGGCTGTTATCTCCTTAAAAGATGCATAATTCCTAGCCTGTTGCTTGTCTAAAAGCTGACTTGGCTATGTGTAGTGCAATTGCATTGTCGTGATCTTTTAATCTATGCTACAGTTAATTGCTCTCTGTAATGAACTGTAATTTTATCTTGATAGAAATGCCTATGTTTTCGAACTATAGCTTTATTGTAGTACACCAAACACATGTTCTATATGTAATTTTCTATGAAAAGTTGTAATCTAGATGTATTCACGGCTATATAATTAATTACCATTAATTAATTTGCTCTTACAGTTACATTTTGAATAAGAATGTTGGCTTTTTTTGTTTCTTAGTATTGGCTACCCCGTTGTGACTTTGGGCTTTGGCTTTAAAAGTTACGTCAGCTACAAAATGCGGTTAAGAAAACAAAAAGAAGTGCAGAAAGAGAATGAGTTCTACATGCAGCTTCTGCAGCAAGCGCTGCCCCCAGAACAGCAGATGCTACAAAGGCAAGAAAGGGAGGCAGAGGAAGGCAAGTCACACTTATTACTTAATATATTTGCTATTATCTGCTACTTAAAAAGAAAAACAAACAAACCAACAACAACAAAACAAAAGCCTGTTAAGGAAGAGCCTTTTTAGTCCGTGTTGTTTTGAGGAGAGTACAGTGGAGTTAGAGGAGCGAGAAAGAAAATAGTTTTGGCAGTGGTTGGTATGACAGTAGAAATGAATTATGTGTCCGTTACGTCCTATTTAGTTCTTTATTAGCTACTGCCTCAATGCAAAGCACTAGTATTTAATAATGAATCCCTTGCTTACTGCTTCCTGCCTATAAGGAGCAAAAAAAAAAAGTCTTAAAAACCACATGACTTGTGATTTCCTTTTCTAGAGAGGCTCTAATGATTGTTTTCTGCAAAAATGATTGATGCCTACTTAATGATTTTTCTTTGTATGTCACAGTATTGATTGACTTAATGAACTAAGCCTTTTTTTTTTGGTGTTGCAGCAGCCAAAGGATTATCTGATATGGATTCCTCAATACTTCTGCAGCACAATGGAGGCATTCCAGCCAATAAAAAATTATCTGCAACATTGCCAGAGTTAGAATATAGAGAAAAAGGAAAAGAAAAGGACAAGGATGCAAAGAAACACAACCTTGGAATTAACAACAATATTTTGCAACCTGTAGACTCTAAAATACAAGAAATTGAATATATGGAAAACCATATCAATAGTAAAAGATTAAATAACGATCTTGTAGGAAGTACAGAAAACCTCTTAAAAGAGGACTCATGCACTGCCTCGTCCAAGAACTACAAAAACGTCAGCGGAGTTGTAAACTCCTCACCTCGCAGTCACAGTGCAACTAATGGGAGCATCCCTTCCTCGTCTACTAAAAATGAGAAAAAACAGAAATGTGCTAGCAAGAGCCCAAGCACACATAAGGACTTAATGGAAAATTGTATTCCTAATAACCAGCTAAGCAAACCAGATGCACTGGTAAGGTAAGTTTGATCCGAGCATCGTGTAGCAACAGCCTGTCTTGGCTCCTTTTTGTTCCACTACATCAGATGTGGGGTTTTTTTTCCTTAGGAAAGTGTAACATATGATCCCTTAATGAAGACAGAATTGTCTAGTAATGGAGTAAGATAAACAGGATCTGGGCCTTTTGGGTTTTGTTCCTGAGTTTTGCCTCTGGTTTGTTATGCAGCCTTGAGCAGATTGCTTCCTTTCTACCTCAGCGTACGATACTTCCCTACCTCACAGGGGTGTTGTGAGGCATAATAAACAGCTTTTGACAATCATTTGATAGAAGGTGCAAGATAAACGCGGAGATTCACAGTTACAGAGCTCAGGGGCTGTGTTCTTGACAAACTTTACATGGAGTGACCTTTACATCTCCAGGGAATTCAGTGAGGCTTGATGGTGCCCAAAGGGGTGTTTTGTCTTAGGTGTTTTTCTTTGGATTTTTTTGTCATTTTTGATTTTGTGTTTCCCTTGAAATGTTTGGCTTCTGTTTTAATCTCTAATTCACAAGTATAAATGCAAAGTATCAGCTACTGTGGTAACTCCTTAAAGTGCTAAGTTCAGGTTCTTGCTTGCATATCAGCTACCTTACTGGTTAGAGTGCCAGTCACAGGGGTTTAATTTAACTACCTTACAAAGATGGAAAAAGTCACATCTTTAAGTTTATATGTAGTTTAAGTAAAGATGTAGTTACGAAATACTGCTAAGTACTTAGAGCATGTAAGTCCTGACACACATGGGTTGTCATATGTTACCAGAAGGTCTTGTAAGAAAGAAGCAGCGTGTAAGATGTAGAGATACCTCTAGAACAAAACTGTTGCACAACTATGCACTTTGCTACCATTCCTTTTTTAAGTCTCTCTTTTTCCTTCTCTCATGTGCTGAACGCTCGTTGGCCAACTTCATTGGCAGATCAGGTTCACTCTCCCTGCATGTACCTTTTGATAATTGGACTGCTGACTCTGGTCTGTCTCTGAGGGTTTGTGCTATGGGAATACAATTACTTCGGTGAAAATACTGTTTTCTCCTCTGATAATCATTCTGCCACTGATTGGCATATCACTGCCAATTAAATATCCAGACTAATTGATACCTAATGTCTATAGAGAACTTGTACGGAGCGAATAAGAAACCAGCTAATCAATCTAATCTGTGAATCACATTCAGCTAAGATTAATGGGATGCAGATGGCTCTGTCTTTGCCAAAGCTGCATCTAAATACCCGTGTACAGGACTGCTGGATTTTGTAGTGGTGACCTGGCAGTGCTGAGTTAACCATTGGACTTGATGATCTTAAAGGTCTCTTCCAGCCAAAATGATTCTGTGATTTGGATGTTGCCAATTTCAGGTGGGCATCTCTATACTCTATATATGGCTTATTTGCTCACTGAGGAAGAGACCAGACCGGTTCAGCTTTGCTGCAGTTCAAAATATCATTTCTGAGTCTTGAGAAAAGAGAAAGGAACACTTAACACACCAGTCTACCAGACTGAGTTTTGTCCCACGTAGCTGTGACAGGGAGTGAGATTTAAACCTCGTGTGTTTTAAGTTTTAAATGGCACATTGAAATTTTTCTGTGCTGTAATGTGAGCTTAGACCAGGCAGTCACTGGAATTATCCCAAGTGGGTTTTCTAACGGAGAAGTGAGGATACAAAAAGCAGCCTATGTCCTTATAGAATTCCAGCTCCTCTCATTCACTGGGTAGGGACAGAGCACACAATTACTGTACTCTCAAAGTGCCTTGGTGCACCGTAGCCTTACTCTGCCCTGAAAGTGCATTAAGCTGCTTCAGTCTTTTATTTGTCAAGTGTTTCTGTGCGATGCGTGGGTGTGATGTGGCTGTTTTGCTACAAATTCATGTAGCTGCTTATTGTACATGGATTTCCCCGTGCAGACAAGCCAGGAGCTCTTAAAGCACTGACGTCCTGTGTGCTGCTGCTCACAGTTTCTTACAAGTGTAGATGACTGAAATCATTCATGAAATCTTGTTTCTGTTCAGATGGAGAATGTAACTCCTACACCAGTGGAAGCATAAACTTACCTGACAAATTGGATGGGATGGAATGCACTTAAATTTAAAAATTCATGGTTTTTTGGTTTGTGGTTTGGTTTTTTTTTAACTAGTCAGTTATCCTGTCCCTGGAGTGTAAGGCATTTGTTCATCATCTTTTCCACTTCCAGTAGCATTACTCATTCCCGTTATTAAACTTTTAGCATCAGTGCTGTACCCTGGAAAGGGCTGTGTGAAATCCTGCATTTGTGTCTGACTTTCAGATCAGATCTGCTCAGCTTCCAAATAAAGATGCTTTTTATAACGCCATGTCCAGCAAACTCACAGCAGGAGGATGTCAAAACCAAGCTGCTTTCCTTTTGCGTTCCCAAATGATTTCTCTGAGCTGACTAACCAGTATTAAATGTAAAGTATGCCTGAGGAGTGCTAGGGACCAGGGATTAAGAGGGGTTATTCGAGACAGTAAAGATTGGGGTTTTATTTGAGAACAAGACAGTCTTCCATGCTTGTTAATTTTGTTCTCTTAAATACTTCATGTGACATATCTGAGAGTGCACTGCTAATTAAGTTTATAATTCTATATATACAATATTGCTTTTACTTGAAACAGTGTTTATTTTTGTTCTGTCTGGTAAATGGTTAGTGTATGTGCGTTTTAGTTTTCTGGAGAGGAAGTTACTGATCCTCATCTCTTGATATTTCACTGAATATTACGTTATTCTCATCTTGAGAGCTAGAGCAGAGGGATTCAGGAGGCTCTGTCCCTGCTGATCAGCCTTGAAAGTAATCTCCTTGGGGTTTTTTTATTCCTACATTTGAAATGGATATGTTTACCAGACACTTAATAACTGAAACTCTGTGATCTAAGCTGCCTATTTCCCAACACTGTGGTAGCTGGGCCAATGGAGGGATGCGTTTGGTATCCAGTGGAGGGATAAATGTTGTATTGTTCTTTTGCACTTAATGCTGTTTGTCAGTAGATGCAGAGCAAGCTGATTTCTTGTTACTGTTCACCGTCACTTCCAAGGTGCAGCAGGTTTTGTTCATGTTCTAGGGGCTTGATGTAATGGAACGAGTCCAAACTGTAATTGCTGCAGATTTTTTCGTGTATATGCTGAACATTACAGGATAATAATCTTGTCCTGCCTCTAGCTGTTTGCACCTTAAAAAAAAAAAAAAAAGAAAAGAAAACCAACCACACATAAAAACCTGGCACTGCAGTTTGGCAAAAGTGTTTGTATCCATAGAGGTCTTGCCTTTGGCACATGAGGTGTTGAAACAAGCTGTCTTCTGTACTAATTATTCTCAGAGATAATGATGACATCTTCTGGCAACTGGACTGAGAAGAGTATTTATGAAGCAAGGACATATCTGCCACATCTTATTTTGTTTTCCTAACATTTTATATTACCTGCAGAGACAGACTTGAAGGTTTTAATGTAAATTTATATCCATTTGCTGCTAATTATTGTCCATCTTCTGTGCCCCCATTGATGTCCTAAAAGTGATTGCTGCTGCTTCCTTAGCCCCCTGCCTGAAATGACATTAATACACCAGAAGGCTTTCTGCTGTCAGCTGCAGCAGGGGGAGATGGTCAGTGTTCTATGCAATATGATGGAAGGAAAGGAAAGTAGAGAATGGAAAAGAAAAAAAAAAAAAATTGGGAATGTAAATTAGAAATCTGGGAGCTGATCCTTCTAGACCATTTTCAAGGCACTGCCAACATAGTGCTTGGAGTGTTCAGAAACATAATAACCTTTTTAAATGTCAGCTATGTAGATCAATTTTTGGGGGGGGGGGGGGTGGAAAGTAGCTCAGCTTTCTCTTCAGATTCCTTTTTGGTCATGAAAAATGCCCTGAGGAACTGCTGGAGCCGCCTTATTATTTCCACCAGGGGACCCCCAAGGCTGAG
>JAAGNO010021028.1:12180-49714 GCA_033439905.1 Ceryle rudis | reverse complement strand
CCCAAAAAATGCACAGCGATATAACTATCTACCCTTACTGAAAAAAAAAAAAAAACCCACAAAAAAAAAACCAAAACCAAAACCAAACCAAAACCAAACCAACCAACCAAACAAACAAAAAAACAACAAAAAAACCCAAACAAAAACCAAACAAAACCTGAAAAGCAAACCAAAGGTTTAAGAGTGTAAAGATTAAAAAGTAACATTTCTAAACTGCTAAAGTAACTCCAGGATATTATCACCTTAACCTCATTTTCTGCAATGCCATAAGCTCTGTTGCTAGGTAATTAACAGAGTCAAAGAAAGAAAGTGAGAAAAAGATAATCCTATTTCTAAATTCACTTAAACAGCACTTATATGGATATTAGATGGCAGCAGATCCAGTTATAACTGTTATTCTAATATAATGCAACCCTCTCACAATGAAGGGAGCTCCATGAAACTGTTATATAAAGAATCTGGGTCCAAATGGTTTTATCTTGCAAAGCATATGTCCATTTGCTCTGGACTTTGGCTAATATGCACATTGCTCTGAAGGAGAAAATTACACCAGGATGACATGGCATTTAGACCTGACCCCTAGATAGGCCTGAGAACTCCTGAGTACCAACTTTTCTGCTCAGGTCAATAGAGCACCTTCTTTCAGCATTGCATTTGGATCCACTTCACTGCTTTGTCTAAAGCTACAGAATAATTCAGGGATTAATGCAGGGATGAAATTCATGCACTCCTTTCTTATTAGGATACTTTCTGAGCAGTTTCTGCTACCAAGCTGCTTTAATTTGCAAGGAGAGACAAAATAGAAGCGACCAGCTAGTCTTCGTGGTTGTCTACATTCAGAGATCTAACAAATAGTCATCCTGATAGCAAAACTGTCATTTAATATTTCAAAGGAGTAAGATCTGCTCTTCAGTATACAGAAGATATTTTGATTTCAACCTTGTTCAAGCTCTACATTAAAAGGCACCTATCCATCTTATTGTAAAACTGAATAAGTATTATTACTGTAGAGAAACTGTGGGATCTTTAATTTCAACGGGATTATTAGATTGCAGATATCTGACTACTTAATGACCTTGTATTTACTGAGAAAAAAAGGCTGCTGCTGAAGTGACAGAGTTGTAATGACATGAATTCATTGTAGGTAACAGAGCTGTGGAAGAGCTTACCCAATAATGCGTGACTCAGATTTGACTGCTTTTTGACATTCCACAATACCATTTATAAAATATCACTCAAATAAATATCACCAGTTAATCACAAGTGACGTAATATTACTAGTGGGGGGGGAAGGGTGAGGAATTACCCTTCTCTATATGTTTTGCTTCAACATTGTGCAGGAAATAAGGAACAAAATAGATACCATTTAAATTCCACTGTCCTATCTTGTTCAAAAGAAATGGAGAGATATCAGACAATGTTACAGCATAATGGCAAATAAAGAAAAGGAAGATTGGAATTGAATTTTACTCAGAGTACATTCCTCCTCCACTCTGCCTTCTACACCATTTAGTAGTTTAAACTAGTAGCATTTTAAGAATCAGTTATATCAATTTATGCTATATATCAAATATTTTTACATTTTTTCTTTTTCAGGACCAGGTGCCCTCCAAAATGTTGGCTGTGATGATCCACAGATATTCAAAAAATATCTTTATATCAAACAAAGCCTGTACAAAACAAATATGGAGAATCAGATCAACATGTTTCACCAATCACTCCCCTATTCTCTCATGAGAAGAATAAAAGTTCTATGTTCATTTACACTTACATAAATCTTCCTCTTGCAGGACAAACTACGTTAAAAATAATGTTCCTTACGTTCTAGGTAAACATCCTTAAACACTGTGAGTGATGGGAAACAGGGATATTTTAAAAGATTCTCAAGGGCACCATAGTAGGCTGTGGGTAATCAGGGAGAGAATTCAGATCTTCACATGTTATATTTTGTTTGAAAGACCATCCATTTATGCCCATTTTTCACTGCCCTGCTCATCCATTTTGTACTTCCATTTAGAAGAAGTTGAAAAAAGAGTAAAATCTGTGGCATGAACTTTGCAGTTGCCTAATCTGTAAATCATACTTCAGCAACTGGGCATGAATATCAAGTTAAATTAGCCTGATCCAGAAGCAATTGTTCATAACTCCCATTAGTTCCAATAGAACTCTTACACAGAGAAATACGTACGCTCTGAAAGTTTGAATAGATAAAAATTCCAATTATCTACTCCAGAAACTTTTAGAAACAGGAACGTAGTGATCCATTAAGTATGGTTCAAGGGAAAGTATGTAGCTACTGACTATAGGAGTAGTCCAGGAAAGAAATCTATCTAGCATTTCCAGTTGTAAAGACAGTCAATTGTACAAACAATACCTTTAATCCAGATATGTGCGAAAGGAAGGCATTACTTATATTTTGTTATGAAAAAAGGAGTGAAGGAGCAAAGATAAATCATAAGAATGAAACAAGGGAACACAGGAAACATGGTAGGTGTAAGCAATATCATTATGCAAAATTCAGGTTTTATGCCTG
Organism: Ceryle rudis; assembly: GCA_033439905.1. NCBI lineage: Eukaryota > Metazoa > Chordata > Aves > Coraciiformes > Cerylidae > Ceryle > Ceryle rudis. The sequence goes on along the minus strand of JAAGNO010021028.1, from coordinate 47,181 downwards.
TTGTTGAAGAAATAAACTAAACCTCAGTAAAGAATGGGACAGATTTTCAGGAAATATACAGTACAGGGTTTTTTTTCAGTATGAAATATACAAATTTGACCCTATCAGAAATTACCAAAGGTACCAATCTGGATGCTGCAAGACGCAGATACTTTTTTCCTTTCTAACCCAAAAGGAAAATTTATTGAAGTGAGTCACTGCAACCTGCTTCATCTGTGGGCAAATTATGATTTTTTTAATGGTAACCACTTCAGATGGAAAAAGAAGGGCCTTGTAGACTGTGAAATATATAATATCCTGCAGAAATAATCTAAAATACTAAATATGTTTTATTTTTGTCATGTGGTGTATTTTAATTAACAAATTCTTTTGTCCACTTTAGTAACTTATGTCCAGTGTAAGTAATTAGAGTAGGTTCTCATACAACTTGTGCAAAGATATTTGTTTAGCTCCTGTTATATTCTGTCTGTATGCTTTGAGTTTAGGATTTTTCAACATTTTAAATGTAACTTGTTGAAAACATACTTTAAGTCTGTGTTTTAATGTCTCAGGGAAAGATTGGCAGTACTCATTTGAAACCATACTTGAAAACATTTTCAAGCATCACTTTTCTTGATACTGTGGGAAATATTTGTAGATGTGAATTCTGGCACTGCCTGCTGCCTGTTGATAAGACAGATACCATATATACCTTGTCACAATGCCAGTATTTGCCACAAGCAAACCAAAGCTCATCCTCTGGCTCTTAGGATTGTAATGTGAAGTGCAGAGCAGAGATAATAGTGGAAGGCATTGTGCAAAGTGTTAAGGTCATGGAGTTTGAATAAATATTAGCTCAGGCCCACTGGAATTTCATTTAATGTTTTTCTAATCTCTTTCTTTTGGGATTTCAGATGTTCACACACGTGAATTACGAAATGTCAACTGAAAATGGAGCTTACATTTTTACACATTACAGATACAGAATGACAAATGAACTAGAAATGTAAAGGAAGGATTAAAAGATACAAATTTCCAGGATTTATCAATTTATTGTGAGGCATCATACTTAATATTATAACTTTGCTGGTACCGGAGATACCCTGAACAACTTTGCCTTCCTTTCCCAAGGCCCCTGGAGAACAGCCTTTTCAGCAAAAAGGTCAGGTAGGAAAGTGTGGCCTTTAGCTTCCTACTGTTTATAAATAAAGTGGAAATGGCATCTGCCCTAAATCTGAAGTATGGTCCAAAATATATTCTTAACAAAGTAAAGGGACCAGTCTGGCTTCTTTTTCCTTTAAGCTAAAGGAGAAATCTGGTGATTAAACTAAGTGTTGCAAGCTGAAGCTGGCAGACTTCTAGAAATAAGAAATAAAAACAGAAGCAAATGAGGGTATGAGCATGACTTTGAAGTTATTTTTTTGTTCACTGAGATTTGATTTAAAGAGCTTTTTCCTACACTTTACCTTACATTCCTCATCACAGAAAAGCCTGGAACAAGGTGGAAAAAGAGAAGAGATAGTATTGTGCTTAGGCCTTTGAAGACCAGGGCTGTGGCTGGACACATTCACACTCCCCACTAATTTGTTCCCAACCAAGGTGATCATCCTACATTTAACTGTCTGGCCCATGAGGGAAAAAATCTGGAAGATATGGATACAGACATCTATGGGGAATTTTAGTGAAACCATTCTTCATTCTTCATCCTCAGTGATGAGAAGAAGCAGATGGGATTCCGGAACATTTGTGTTTTTACATGGACTCCCAAAAGCACAGACAGGCAAATGTTTAACATCATGAACAGGTGGAGGCCCCAACCCTGGAAACGTTCAGGCTCAGGCTTGATGAGGCTCTGAGCAACCTGATCTAGTTGAGAATGTCCCTGCTTAGAGAAGGGGGGTTAGACTAGATGACCTTTAGAGGTCCCTTCCAACCCAACGCATTCTATGATTCTATGAAACAAATGGATATTTATGGGGAATGAAATCTAGCCCAGTGAAAAGTTCAGTGAATAAATCAGAGCACTATATTATAGTGCTAGTTTCAGGGATGTGAGTTACTCTAAGAAACTAAGATTTATAGTGAAAAGAATCAAGTAACAATGATAATTCCTTAAAAAATAGTAGTGAACCCTCCAGAATATAACCTTGAAAAAATAAAAATCTTTTTAAAAGAAGAGAAAATAACTTTGTTTTTCCACAGCTAGCTAAGGAAATACTCAAAAACAATAGAAAAGGTTCAACTGGGAAGAAAGTCAAAGACCACATAATCTCATTTACTCCTACATCACTGCTCATTTAGAGAGTCCATTGAGAGCCATAAAGGAGCATGTACAGGCAAGAGTAGTTTCAGTCTGACATTGTTTCTTTCTCACCGTTCTCTTAAAAAAGCCCTGCTTAGAGATAGAAAGTGCTGTGGCCTTGGCCCTCAGCCAAAATAAAATCCTTCCTCTTTCCAGGAAAAATAAGAATCTGAAGTAACAACCTGAACATTGTAAGTAGCCCTGTACAGGACAAATTTCCAGCCAGAGTACTGCAGCATAGGGCAGGTAATGAGTAGTTCCAGAAGACATTCTAGCAGTTTGCCAGGTTTTTTAAGGACACAGAGAGACCCTCTGCATCAGATGGGAGCCATTATAAATACATATGCAACTGAAGGAAGGGTGGGAGTGGGGAAGGAGGAAAACTTCCTCCTGAGTACAAGACATTGAATTTTCTGTTTCTGGTCTACCTTTCAGTTTCCAGTGCTGACACAGATAATCCCTCCTTCCCTGGCTGTTTGAAGCTGATCTTTTCCTCCTTAGTCTCCAGGTTATTCAGACCTTTACATCATACATATCCATCTGTCCACAGCAGAGGTAGAGGTGAGTATCATAGCTTACAGAGGATGGGCTTCAGAGCCTATCTTTTCTGGGCTGCTTCATATCTCTTTGTAACCCTTCTCTCTGCTGCCCCACATCTCTTGTGTACACATAACTCAGAAACATTGTTAGTTTTTACTTGCTCTGAAAGAAGACAGCTCTTAAATTTCCCCCAGCTAACCTTCCCTCTCTGTGACTGTAGAGGCTGAGAGCAGATAACTGGCATGGACACTAGTGCTGGGATCTGAAATGCTCTTGCTCACTGTGTGAAGGAATTGTTATGCCTACCATAAATACATCACCTAACACAGAACCTAGTCCATAATGTTATAGATATATAGTGCAGCTCCAGTGTGACAAGTTCCACTGGAATTAATAAAAGGTAGCTTGGCAGCAAATGACAAAATATGAACATTGTGAGAAGAACTAATGAATATACCTTTGAGAAGAAAAGATTACATTTTTAAAATCTCCAGATTTGTTCAATAGGAGTTTTGTATTTATTTGTATTTTGCTTCTGGGGGTGGCAAAATAAAGTACTATTTCACAGACCTCTCTGTCACTGACATTAAGAGGACTAGAACTCAAGCATCTGCTGTGATGGAGGACACATTTCTCTGTCTTAACCACAACTTTCTCTGCAGTTTTGGTCTTCCAAGTACATGCAAACTGAGGCAAGAGGCTTGCTCCAAAGTCTAAAAAGGGAGAATATTTAAAGGTGAGCTTTTGCATGCAATTTCACGTATAACTTTACTTCCAGCAGGAAGTACCGTTAAAGTATAGATAACACTGTCCAGAACCTGGCAGTCACTGCTAAAAGCCTTCTATTTTGCAAATATGTGAAATTTCAGTTTTACACTGAAAAGCATGGGTTATTTGGGGGGGGAGAAATAAAAAAAAAATTTAAAAAAAGATTGAACTGGTAATAAGAAACTATTCACTTTATTTGCAAATCCATAAATATGTGATCTCTTCTCCCTTCTGACCGTATTTCAGATGGCAAGATGTAATAATGATATACCCTTTGGAACCTTTCTTCACTCAAGTACATGTAATCATTACTGTCAGCCCATCAAGCTCCAGGTGAAAATAGGTTCTATATAAACTCTTTTAAGTCACAGTTGATTAGATCCTTTTCTGTATGAGTATGACATGATTTATTATTTCTTATCATTGCTTCTGTGGCAGACTTTCCCAGAATAACTTCTGTACCATAACTGACAAACAAAATTTGACTGTACTATAGTGAATGTAACACTGAAAGTATCCTGCCAAATATGGTAAATGGACAGTATACACACTTAATTGAGCAGAAGCTTTATTTTGTGTAACATCAAGCAAAAACATGTAACATTTACCAGGCAGGAAAAGATAAGAAGAAACATGTATCCAGGGTGGAGGTGGCAGAAAATCTATGCAAAGATAAAGGAATGTGACAGCAGAAAGGAGCATAACCATTGATAAATAAGGACAAAAGCTTATAAATTTTAGCATCTGAATGGTGGAGACTGTAACTAGAAGAAAGAATTAATTATGAAAAATAAAACTAATAATAAAGTTGTGGCTGAAACTTACAAATGTTTATTTAAGTATGTCAATAATAACAAAGATTTATGTGCCTTTCCTGGCAGGAGTTGTTTTCAAAAAATGAGTACTATGACAGATTTTGCCTATTTCAGTTGCTTTCTTACTATCTTTTTCTCTCCTCCCAACATATATAAACATAGAGAGGTAAAAGCCCTCCTATAATGCATGACCAAGGCACTCTTTCTGAGCAGACAACATCTTCATGTCTTCTCTTTTAAATGGTAAAATGACAGAAATGAGTGTATTTTCATTCCTTTGTCTCCTTCAGAGACCAGTTCAGAATTTAAACAGTCGATTTTTTTATCAACACAAAGGCAGATTCTGCTGGCATGTCTTCAAACAGTTCTCCTCATTGCCACACAGGGAGAAGTTGTTCATTAGAGATTCTAAAAGTTCTTCCTGTTTGTATTAATTTGTCAAAATTTCAATGAAATGCTATTTAAAATCCATAAAACAACTTCCAGTTGGTGTGGGGAATAATACAGTGAAAATATAGATTCAGTGCTCTTCCCAGAGCCACATGCAGGATCCAGGGAATGAAGTTCAAGGTTTGAATTACCCCAAAAGCTCCCACAAGTTATGCACATTTCTTGCCCTTGGACATGACAGTGTAACAGACGAGTCTGTGCCTCATTACTCTGCACTGATAAGCCTCTGCATTTGATAGGCTCCTTCAAAAATTCAACATTCACAACACCACCCTTGTATATGCTGGCCTGTTCATACCACCAAGAGCTTACAAAAAGAACTTCTCATCATGGACTAAGGATTCTGTAGTACCCTCCTTCTCTGGAAGGATTGCACATGCAGGCATGAATATATACAGAAGATATGAAAATAATAGCTGCCAGGATGACTCAGCAGAGTTACAAATGTGCCTGAAATCAATGCCTCATGCTTGTTACTGTTAGGCACTCTTGTCTTGGAAAACTCAAATTTTGGAAACCCCTTTGCAGAGAGTCCACAGCTGAGCCTGCAATAGTACATGACATGTCTCCTCACAGATGCTGAATAACTCATCACCAACCAGAGAGCAATTGGTCTTTCAACCACAAGGATCTGACTGATGAGCCTGGAAAGAAGAGCAAAGAGGCTTTATTTCAATCTGTCAATAAGCCATTCCACTAGTCATAAGCCAAACCTTTCTGAGGCATTTTGTGGAACACGGAAACAAAAGGAAGAGTGGGTACAAAGAACAGAGTGTCTGGGAGCAGTGAGGGTCAGCTGGTCCTGAAGGAACAGCGAGTCAGGAGTCAAACACAATACCATATCGAACAGGGCAGGATCTTGACAGTGGCATTTGGGGTCAGCCTGGAGCCTGGGTCATCAGCTAAGTCCATAGTGATCTTGCAGGTCTTAGGGGAAGCAATTAAGTCAAGCCAGAAGGTCAGGATCAGGCGATAGTAACTAAGGTCAGACACAGCTCAGCAGTAACCAAGTAAATCCATAGTGACAAGGCAGGTCTAAGCTAAAGCTGGAAAGTCAATCTGTGGATCAGAATCAGGGACTGCACCAGCAGGTGCATGGCCAGGAAGAGGTATGGCTGTCAGGCGATCTAAGCGTTATCTCAGACAGTGGACAAGGGCTAGAGTCTCAGTTTAAAAGCAGCTCATGTGGGAGGAGGATCAGCCCACACTAAGTCTTCTAGCTTTCTCTACACAACAATTTCACAGCCACCTGCTGTGCTTTCTCTAGTTGTGCTTGAGCTCAAGCAGCCAAATGCCAGAAGGGTGGATGCACTCAGAACTCTGAAGAAGAACTTGACTGTCTCTGGACCAGAAGCAACAAGTTGTGGGACAACTTCCCATGTATGGGTCTACATATGAACATGTCATCTGTTGCTGCCTTCCCAGAGACACAAGTTCCTGCTCTTGCTGTTGCCACCACTCTCCCTTGAAGACAAGATAATGTGTTCAATAGCACTTATTTTAAGCAGTAACTTTCCCACCTTCTTCTGGGCTCTCTAACTGCTTCTCCAGGAGAAGTTTCACTTCCTCAGCCTCTTTCCTACATCAGCAAGAGCATAGACTTACAAAGAGATGAGCTCAGATTCTGTCATTTCTCTCCATGCATGGAAAATCATCTGCCAGTAAAGCACTGGGTAGCAAGAGGGGAATTCACTGAGCAAGCCTATCCTCTCAGAGAGCTTGGGCTGATCTCAAGGTATGTGACTAGTTAGGTATAATGGAAATCTTATAGCCAGGGTTTGGGAAAACTGTCCTACATATAAGCTACTCATTCCACAGCAGAATACAGAACAGGCTGTTATGTGCATCCAGATATATATTTATACCTGAAGAGTAGCACTCATGCAACAGTCATATCTAGTAGTCCTTAAGGTTTAGAGGTAGACTATAGTGAAGTCTGAAAATGTGGAAAGACACATGGCCCTTCCAGATCTGGTCTTCCAGGGCTGGCACCTTTTGATGCAACCACTTCACTGGCATTCTGACACTTGAAAGTTTAAAATACCCAGCACAGCATTTCATAACTATATAGAAAACACAGTGAGCAGGGACCATATATCAACAGTGGGTGATTAATGCAGGCATTGGTCTTATATAGGACATTGATAACACAAAACTGGAAGGAGTGTCTGACACACCAGTGGCTGTGCTGCCATTCAGCGGGATTTGGACAGGCTGAATTGTTGGGCAGAGAAACAGTATGAAATTCAACAAGGGCAGGTGTAGGGTACGGCACTTAGGAAGGAATATCCCCATGTGTCAGTACAGGTTAGGGGCTGACCTACTAGAAAGCAGCTCTGTGGAAAAAGACCTGGGAGTCCTGGTGGACAATAAATGACAGTGAACCAGCAACGTGTCCTTGTGGCCAAAAAGACCAATGGCACCCCGAAGCACATGAAGCAGAGTGTGGTAAACCAGTTGAGGGAGGTTGTCCTCCCCCTCTACTCTGCCCTGGTGAAGCCACATCTGGAGTATTGTAACTTCAACCAGTTCTGAGCTCCCCTGTTCAAGAAGGACAGGGAACTGATTGAGAGGGTAGAGCAAAGGGCTATGAAGTTGATTAGGGGACTAGAACATCTCTTTCATGAGGAAAGGCTGAGGGAGTTTGGTCTTTTTAGTCTCAAGAAGAAAAGACTGAGGAGGGATCTTATCCATGCTTATAAATACCTAAAAGGTGGGTGTCAGGAGGATGGAGCCAGTCTTTTTTTTACAGTGGTGTCCAGTGAAAGAACAAGAGTTAATGGTCACAAACTTGAACATAGGAAGTTCCACCTAAACATGAGGAGGAACTTCTTTGCTTTGAGGGTGAGGGAGCATGGAACAGGCTACCCAAGGAGGTTGGTGTGTCCTGGCTTGAGTGAGAACAGAACTAATTCTGTTCATTGATTTTGCTTTTCAGCTCAATTATTCTAACTCCACTGTCTGAAATTAGCAACATGTTTTTGCAGCCAGTGTCTGATTCTAGCAGTGATAACACCCCATGTTTAGAGTCAGTCCCAAGGATTGGTGTGCACACCCAAGCCACTGCTGGATCTTGTGTACCACTTTGGAGGGTGCAGAAAGTAAAAGGCTGTACCTGAAGGGAGAAGTGGACAGGACAGGTGACCCCAAACTGGCCAGCAAGAGATTCCATCCCATATATATCATATTCAATATAAAGCTGAAGGTCACAAGGGTCTCGCTTGGCTCAGCTCTTTGGCTTCTGGCTTCTTCCTCTCTTCTTCAACAGCAAGCATCCAGGAGGACTCTGTCTATTCTGCTTTCAATCCTGATCTGTGTGTTTTTGAATCTGGTACCAGAATCCACCTCCTGAACACAGCTCCCATCTGCTGATGGGCCCAGTCTGGGACTCTCCTGGCGTCTGCTCAGCAACAGTGGTGATGGTGATGTAATTGCCATCAGGGGGGTTGGGTTCAATACTGGTTTTGTATATATTTGTATATATTCCATTTTTATTATTATTATTTTCATTTTTCATTAAAGTTGTTTTAGTTTCCTTTTCTAATCCCTAAGTCTCTCTCCCTTATTCCCTTTCTCTTCCCCTTCGGGGAGGGAGGGGGCTTAACATACAGTGTCTGTTATAGGTCCAAGGGGCTGTCCTGACCCTAAACCTTGACATGGTGGAGTCTCCTCTGGTGGAGTCTCCTTCTCTGGAGAGAAGAGCAACCCACCTGTACGTATTCCTTTGTGACCTTCTTTAGGTGAACTTGCCTTGGCGTGGGGATTGGACTAGATGATGTCCAGAGATCCCATCCAACCCCTGCCATTCTGTGATTCTGTGATTGTAGAGTTTCCTGTGATTGTGATGCAGACACCTTCTGCATAGCATTTTTGCTAGAAAGGCCCATTTAGATTTGCAACATGCATTAGGGACCATTAGTGAGTGTTCGAGAGTGTGGACATCCTGGAAACATCATAGAATCATTTTGGTTGGTAAACACCAAGATCATCAAGTTCAACCATTAACCTAACATTGCAAGGTCACCACTGAACCGCATCCCTCAGCACCACATCTACAGGTCTTTTAAATACCTCCAGGGATGGTAATTTCACAGCTTCCCTAAACAGCCTGTTCCAAAGCTAGACAACCCTTTTGGGGAAGAAATTTCCCCTAATACCCAATGTAAGCCTCCCCTAGTGCAACTTGAGACTATTTCCTGTTCTCCTATCAGTTGTTACTTGGGAGTAGAGACCAACTCCCACCCTGTTACAATCTCCTTTCAGTTAGTTGTAGAGAATGAGAAGGTCTCCCCTGAATCTTCTTTTCTCTGGGCTAAACAGCCCCAGGTCACTCAGCTGCTCCTCATAAGACTTGTTCTCTAGACCCTTCACCAGTGCTGTTGCTCTTCTTTGGACACAATTCAGCACCTCAATGTCCTGTTTGTAGCGAGGTGCCCAAACCTAGTATTCATAGTACTCAAGGTGCAGCCTCACCAGTGCTTGAGTACAGGGGGACAATCACTTCCCTGGTTCTGCTGGCCACACTATTTCTGATACAAGCCAGGATGCCCTTGGCCTTCTTGGCCTCCTGGGCTCACTGCTGGCTCATGTTCAGCTGGCTATTGACCAACACCCCCAAGTCCTTTTCCCATGGACAGCTTTCCAGACAGTCCTCCCAAGCCTGTAGTGTTGCATGGGGTTGCTGTGGCCCAAGTGCAAGACCCAACACTTGGCCTTGTTGAAACTCATACCATTGGTCTTAGTCAATCGATCCAGCCTGTCCAGATCCCTTGGTAGAACATCCTTAACCTCAAGCAGATCAACACACCTGCCTAACTTGGTGTAATTAGCAAACTTACTGAGGGTGCCCTCAACATGCTTATCCAGATCATTGATAAAGATATCAAACAAAACTGTCCCCAGTACTGAGCCCTGGGGAACACCACCTGTGACCACCTGTCCAGCTGGTCACAGGTGGTGAATGTCCAGCTCAGGGGGCTGGGCTTTCAGAGAAAAACTTGTCTAGCTATTAAAGACTAAGGCAAAGAAGACGTTCAGTACCTCAGTCTTTTATTCATCCTTGGTCTATATTTCCACCTGCATCCAATAGAGGATGGAGATTCTCCTTAGTCCTCCTTTTGCTGTTAAAGTATTTATAGAAATATTTTTTATTGTCTTTTATGACAGTACTGACATTAACTTCTACTTGGGCTTTGGCCTTTCTCATTTTCTCCCTGTATAGCCCCCTGAAAACTTACGATCATAGAATGGTTTGTGTTGGAAGGGAACTTTCAAGGTCACTTAGTCCAATGTCTCTGCAGTGATCAGGGACATCTTAACTAGATCAAGTTTCTCAGACCCTCATCCAACATGACCTTGAACGTTTCCAGGGACAGGGAATCCTACCATCTCTCTGAGAAACCTGGAGGATCACCCTCATTTTAAAAAATGTCTTCCTTGTATCTAGTCCAAACCTACCTTCCTTTAGTTCAAAACCACTACCTCCTATGTCCTCTTGCAACAGGCCCTGATAAAAAGACTGTCCCCATCTTTTTTTATAGGCCCTTTTAAGTACAGAAATGATGCAATACAGTGTGCCCAGGGTCTTCTCTTCTCCAGGCTTCTCTCAGCCTTTCCTCATAGGAGAGGTGTTTCAGCACTCTGATCATTTTTGTGGCCTTCTTCTGGAGCCACTCCAACAGGTCCATGTCTTTCCTGGGATGAGGACTCCAGAACTGGATACAGTACTTGAAGTGGGGTCTCGACAGAGTGGGGTAGAGGAGAAGAATCTTCTCCCTCAACCTGCTGGCCACACTTCTTGTGATGCAGCTCAGGATATGGTTGGCTTTCTAGGCTGCAAGTGCACACTGTTGACTCATGTCCAGCTTTTTATCCCCCAGTACTCTCAAGATCTTCTTCACAGGGTACTTCATCCCCCAGCCTGTATTTATACTTCAGATTTGCCCCAACACAGGTGCAGGACCTTGCACTTGACCTTGATGAACATCATGAGGTTCACATAGGCCCACTTGTCAAGCTTGTCTAGGTCCCTCTTAATGTCATCCCATCCCTCAGGTGTGTCACCACTCAGCTTGGTGTCATCTGCAAACTTGCCGAGTTTGCACTTGAACCCACTGTCTATGTCAATAATGGAGATGTTAAACAGCACTGGTTCCAGTATGGACCCATGAGGGAAAACATTTTTCACGAATCGCCATCTGGACATCAAGCCATTGACCACTACTCTCTGGATGTGACCATCTAACCAATTCATTATCCACTGAACAGTCCACCCATCAAATGCATATCTCTCCAATTTAACCCAAGGATATTGTGGGGGACCGAGTCAAAGCCTTTTTAGATGTGTAGATAGACAACATCCATAGGTCTTCCCTTGTCCACTGATGTAGTCATTCTATCATAGAAGGCGACTAGATTGGTCAGGCAGGACTTGGCCTTGCTTATGCCATGCTGGCTGTCTTCAATCATCTCCCTGTCATGCATGTGCTTTAGCATAGCTTCTAGGAAGATCTGTTCCATGATCTTCTCAGACACAGAGGTCAGTCTGAGAACCTGGTAGTTCCCAGGGTCCTCCTTTCTACTCTTGAAAAATGAGTGCATTGTTTCCCTTTTTCCAGTCACCAGGGACTTCACCTGACTGACAGGACTTTTCAAATATCATGGAAAGTGACTTGGCAGCTACATCAACCAACTCCCTTAGGTGTCTGGGATGTATCTCATCAGGTCCCATCTACTTACATATGTTCATGTCCCTCAGGTGGTCACGAATGTGATCTTCTCTTACAGTGGGAAAGACTTTGCCTCCATGGTTCCTGTCTTGTGGTCCATCAACTTGGGACGCGTCAAGGGAGAGGTTGCCAGTGAAGACTGAGTCAACAACTCAACAAGTGAGTTGTTGAGGATCTCAGTTTTCTCCTTGTCTGTTTTTACCAGCGTGATAGTCTTGTTCATTGAGGGGGTAGACTTTCTTCAACTGTCCTTTTCTGGCTGTCATACCTGTAGATGCCCTAATTATTCTTTGCATCCCTTGTCAAGTTCATCTCCAGCTGTGCCTTGGCCTGTCTTACGCCATCCATACACAACTGGACAGTGTCTCTGTAGTCTTCACAGGACACCTATCCCTGTTTCCACTGCCTGTGCAGATCCTTCTTTCCCTTTAATTTGACCAGCAGGTCTCAACTCAGTCATGCCAGTCTTTTGCCTTCCTTCCCTGATTTCTTACACCTGTGAATAAAAAGTTCTTTCACTCTATGGAAAGTATCCTTAAAGATCTACCATCTCTGCTCTGCTGTTCTGCTCCCTTGTACCTGAGGGTAGTTTCCCAGTGGATGAACACTGCAGCCCAGGCTGCCTCCAATCTTGATAACACTGAATATCTCACTTCCATTTGTGACCAGCAGGTCTGGTATCACATCCTCTCTGGTAGGGCTGTCTATTAGCTGGATTAAGAAGTTATCCTCCATGCATTCCAGGAATTTCCTGGATTGCCTCCAGCTTGCCATACTACTTTTCTAGCAGGTGGCTGAAGTCTCCAGCAGGATGGAAGGCTGTGAGCGTGAAGGTTCTTGTAGCTGCAGTGAGGAGGCTTCATCAATAGGCTCCCCTTGATCAGGCAGCCTCTAGTAGACATGAACCACAAGGTTCCCTTTGTTGCCTCAGTCTCTAATTCTTACCCATAATCTTTCAATCTGCTTGTGGCTATTCTTCAGGGACAGCTCTTCACACCCTATCCATTTCTTGATGTAGAGGGCAACACCTCCACCCGGCCTTCTTGACCTGTTCCTTCTGAAGATACTATAGCCATCTATAGCCACATCTTTGTAATCTTCCATAGGCCATAGATTTTCCTTTTCTTCCCGAGTTCCAGCCAAAGCTCTCTGTTCAGCCAGGCTAGTCTTCAGGAGCAGCTGAGGGAGCTGGTGTTGTTTAATCTGGAGAAAAGGAGGCTCAGGGGAGACTTTATCACTCTGTACAACTACCTGAAAGGAGGTTGGAGGGGGGGTGTCAGTATGTTCAACTAAGTAACAAGTGATAGGAGAGGAGGAAATAGCCTCAAGTTGTGCCAAAGGAAGTTTAGGTTGGATATTAGGAAGAATTTCTTTACTGAACAGGTTATCAGGCATAGGAATGTCTTGCCCAGGGCAGTGGTTGAGTTCCCATTCCTGGAGGTATTTAAGAGTCATGTAGATGTAATGCTGAGGGATATGGTTTAGTTGAGGACTTGTCAGTGTTAATGATTGGACTTGATAGTCTTCAAGGCCTTTTCCAATCTAGGTAATTCTCTGTGATTCACTGTGATTCTTCCCCACCAGTTCATCTTTTGGCACACCAGGATGGGCTGCTCCTGTGCCTTAAAGACTTCTCTCATGAAGAATGTCCAGCCTTTTGTACTCCTTCGCCCTTCAGGACTGACTCACAAGGGACTCTGCCAACTAGTGTCCTAAGCAAGTCAAAGTCTGCCCTTCAGAAGCCCAAGGTGGCAGTTCTACTGACCCAAATCCTTACTTCCCAAAGAATTGAAATCGCTACCATTTCATGACCGCTATGCCCAAGATAGCCTCCAACCATCACATTACCCACAAGTCCTTCTCTGTTCACAAAAAATAGGTCTATCAGAATGCTTTCCCTTGTTGGTTCATTAACCACCTATGTCTGGAATTTAACTTCCACACACTACAGGAACCTCCTAGCCTGTTTCCTCTCTGTTGTATTGTATTGCCAGCAGACAACTGCTAAGTTGAAGTCCCCCACAAGAATAAGTGGTGATGATCATGAGACTTCTCCCAGCTGCTTATAGAATATTTCATCTGCTTCTTGATCCTGGTTGGGCAGCCTATAAAAGAGTCTCACCATGATATCTACCTTGTTGGCCTTCCCTCTTATTCTTACCCATAAACACACAACCCTATCATCACCACCATTAAGATCAATACAATCAAAACATTCCCTAACATCCAGGGCCACTCCACCACCTCTCCTTCCTGGCCTATGCCTCCTCAAGAGTTTATAGCTATCCAATGCAACACTCCCGTTGTGCAAAACATCCTACCACGTTTCTGTGATGGAAACTATACCACAGTTTTCCTGCTGTACAATGGCTTCCAGCATTCGTGACATGTAGATATTGTGCAGCTGTAGTGCAGGTGAGATCTGACCTTGAAATAGTCCTGAGTCTTTTAAATCTATGAGTTGCTTTGTCTTTCAAAGTCAGTAGAATTTTTTCAGTTGACTTCAGAAGAAAGAAGGTCTGAGGCTTTCCACTTGCATGATGAGCATTTTTCACTTGAAAGTTCAGTCACTATTTCCAATGTGAAGTGCCCAGAGCTGGGGAGCAAATTCCCACCTATCACTCTCAGTAATTGCCTTCTTGTCAGAGAAAGGTTTTTAAATCCTGTTTCAACACTCAGATGTTGATCATCCACCTTTAGGTTTAGGCTTAAACTTTCTCATCTTCTTCAGGGGATTATAAGGCCAAAAAACTCACAAAAATCACTCAGGAGTAACTTTGCACCTTTGACGAATGAGGGCTTCTCTGAATATTTCACAACTTCCCTATGCCTATAGTAAATTGATGAGATGATGCTAACCTATATACATAAAACCACTGCCTACTGTGAGCATTTCTTCATAGTAAGACAAGTGCATGTAGTACACAAGTTCAATGCTGTAAAATGTATTCAGATGGGCATATCTTAGCTAATACAGCAGTTTGTAACATGACCATAAAAGGCTAGCCTTGTACAGAACTGTATAGTTACGTTAAGTCAGGTTTTCTATTTTATGGTTCTATACAATTATTTCTATGAAACACATATTCAGCCAGGAGTTAGAGATATGGCTCTATGCTTTACAGCTAGTTTATCAATATGTTTCTGTGTTAGATCAAGCTGAACTTTTATTCTCTACAGCTAAGTATAGAAGTTTTCTATAAACTTACATAGCACACATTATATCAGCTGTCAAATATTTAGGTGTTTCCATCTATAGCCCTTAATAAAATGATTTGCCCCATTGGCTGGTATTTTTGAGTGGAGGGGTAGCAAGGGGAAAAGTACATAGTAAAAATAAAAGTAAACAAACAACCAAGAAAAGAAGCCTTTTTTTTTCCTTTTTTTTTTTTTTACTAGCAGTGATAAAAAAGAATGGGAGGACATGAACATCATTTCTAGAAGTTTGTTCACATTTCAGTGTTACAAGGACTTTCTCAAAACCAGAGAAAGTCAACAAAATTACTTAGTTGGAAATATTTTCTGCTTACTCTGCAACTACTGTTAATTGAATGCTCTTTATAAAATTCCAAGAGAAGATTCCTGACATATATTTCATATATTCATTAACTCTGATGCAATCAACAGACTTCTATGTCTAGGTGTGATCACTGTAATAGTTTAGTCAATTTCCTGAGTAAAACTGAGATGAACAATGTGCAGTTCAGATGAAACATATCTCTGTCAAAAATGTGCAAAATTAAAAGGGGACACAGGAACCTACAAATCTGGGGCATTGACTGATCAGTCACCATAGGCTAAGTTCCTATGACAGGGCTGGAATAAGGACTTTGGGCATTCTACAGGTTTATAAGAAATGACAGTTTTACATAGTGGTTTTTTTCTCTGTATGGCTCAGGCAGACTCCTCCACTTCGCCAGATTCAATGAATATATATGTTAATGGTGGATTTTTCACAGACATTATAGCCTGCTTTTATTTCCAAAAGGAAACAATCAGTTTTCAAAGTCTTCTAAAGAAAGTAAGTAACTGTGGGATAAGGGGAAAGTAACAAGCATGGAGAAGAACTGTCAGAAGTAGGAAGAAGTAGTTGGGCTGCAGTGGGAAGTTACGGAAGAGTTTCACAGAAATGCAGGGATCCATGCTGTTACTAAATTGTGAAAAGGGGAAGGCAATGACCAATGTTTGCAGTTCATATGAAGCTGCATCTCTCATGAAGATAGAACAAAGAACAAAAAAATACAGAGGACTACAGAAAGGATTTACATGACTGAGTGACTAAGTAATAACATAGCAGATGAATTTTAATTCAGGTAAATGCAAACTGGTGCACATAAGAAAAAAATAGTGTACTATAAGCTCACCATTTTTACTCAGAAGAGATCTTTGGGTTGTGACAGGCAGGTATGTGAAAATGTTAGCTTAGTGCTTAGCAACTACCAAATAAAAAAAAAGAAATAAGTGAGTCAAATGTTGGAGATTATTAGAAAAGGGTTTGAGAAAACAATTATGTTATTATATAAAAACATTGTTCTCCCTCACAAGGAAGCCTTTGCATGGTTCTCTCATCTCAAGCAGGGAATGGCAGAATCTGAAGAGTCTCACAAAGAGGCAGCAGGGATGACCAAAGGCTGCTTTTGTAAGAGCAATGACTGAGCAGGCTGGGTCACAGGAGCATTTGGGGGGGCTGCTGCTCCACAAAGAGAGATGTGTAGGAGCTAAAGGGGAACAGAATAAGACACTGTCCTCTACAACAAGGTGTAGCCACAGAACTGCTAAGCAGGTCTGGTGACAGTAACCAGGGTCAATCATAGTACATTGATCATGAGGCAAGCCTGTAAGTGATAAGGCAGGTTTGAGGTCAAGCCAGGTAATCAAGTCAGCAAGGCAAAGTGAGAACCAGCAGAGGCACCCCTATTATGTAGCCCTTGCCAGTTCTAAAAGCAAGGGTCTGAGCTTATCTTCAGCTTCCTAGTGAAGGAAGGAGCCCCTGATGAGTTGTCTCATGGCTCTTTCTCCACTTGGTCTTTCATAGCAGCCTGATCCCAGGTTACAGATGTACAGTGTTGAAGTTAGCTGGCTGGTTAAGCAGGTAGAGCCTGGGGTGAAAGGAAGGAGGCTGCAGGGCCTGATGGTGCATACAAGGTCCAGAGAGCTAGAGATTCTTTCTTCATTCTGGAGAACAGGGAATATGATAGACAGCTACACAGTCCTAATGGTAGGGAGAGAAAGGATCAATTGTTTGTGTTTTGGGGGGGAAATAGAGTATATGCTTTTAATATTGCCATCAGCTTTTGGACAGCATTTGTCAATTCTTTTTAGAAGAAACCATAAACACAATCCCCCTTTGCCACAGATTATGCATCTGAGTTTCACGAAGTTTGACAGAGTTAAAAGACCCAGCACACTAAGAGCACAGGACTTGAACCTCACTCTGGGGAACACCTTCCTGGTGATAGTGTCTCACTCATCCAGAAACCCAGAGAGAAAATGCCAGCACAGTGAACCTTTGGCCTGAAGCTCTATGATTATTCATATATTCCTCTCTTCTCAGATGAGACATTTGACCTGTTTTAGATATGCTATTTAAGATGAGATAAATTCCTTTCTCCTTTACTAGAGAAGGCACTTAGGGCCACTAGTTTAGATGTACTTCTTTACTTTTCATTAAATTAATCTGCATTTGCTAAAATATCCTTTTCAAGAATGTATTATGATCTCCTGATATGGCTCTAAATCACATCTTTCACTAGATCATATTCTCCACAAAGGCTCCTGCACCTTCCAACAAAACACATTAAAATTATGTTGGGGAGCATATTGTCATTCATCTCCTACTCCACTGCCAATCAAATGGTTAGACTGATTGTAATCCAGTTTCTGTATCTATATTTTTTTTCTAAATATTTACTGCACATTTTTATCCATCTTAATCAAAACGCCATATACAACCAGCTTCACTGAAGCAGATCTGAAGTGCATCTTTTAAGTTCACTACTAGTTCCTGTGTAACGGAATACTGATTCCTATGTACATAATAAACATCTTCTTAATTGATTTGCTTTGAAGGTTTTTTGGTTGTTTTTCTTTTTTTCCATAGGAATTAGTATTTTTATTATAATTAAAGAATATAATCATCATGACATAAAACAACTGGTAATAGTTGTGCACCTTCAGTGATGCAGATGGTGTGAACTGGAATAATTAGCCCAAGGAGATTTGATGGCATATGATAAGCCAGTAAAGTCATGTTACATGATATCACTGGCCTGAGGTGAAGAAATGACAGACTATTACATTTCAGACCAACTGACTAGTGACAATTTAGTGCCAAATCATTATTCTAAACAAGACACATGATGCGTGCAGAACATTGTAAAGTCTCAGACGGAACATAATGCACTTGGATATCACTAGTCTCAAAAGCCATGAACTATGGTTTTCATTGAACAGGGAAGGAGAATGAGAGATTGGAGTAATAACCTAAATACAATGAGCAATACATTCTACATCATTAGCAAAAGCAAAAAAGAATGTTCTATTTGTATAAGCCTAAAAATAGCGAAAGAAATGGTGATCGTGTCATATCTATCAGACTTGAACTGAACTGAATCATTCTTTCTGATCTGAGAGCTGTCTACACTGAATTTCCTGTTGCTAAAGCAACAGCTAAGTTAGCTGTAAAATGAATGGACAAAATAGTCCTTAGGCACTTTAAAATATTATGTACATTTTTATCCTTACTGTATGCTATACACACAAACATACATTTGAGTGTTCTTTGCCAAACCAAAGCAAATTCTTATGCTATGAAAGTATGTGTAGGATAATAGTGACTGTGAAATATGTTTTTGCAAAATATTTCTTGAGTAGTTCAATTTGTAGAATTACAAGTTGTTATGAAACAGCTGTGCTAACAGAAGATAATTTATATACATGTGATCCTGAAGAGTAATCAGGGATTGAGTAATCCTATTTGGTATCTTTAGAATGCTTTCCAATCTAGACAGAATATATATGTTTTATCCTCACATAATAATTCCAGCTGAGATGACAGAGATGTTAGGACAGATGTCGTTCATCCTGAGCCAAACACATTTCCCCCCAAAGACTGTGCAGTCCAGCTAGACAAGACAGGTGAGATTTGGGAGGAATACTGGGAATGTTCATCCAGTAAAGTAACATCATGCAGTAAAGTAACATATCAGTGATTGAAAGAGAAAAGAATACTGAATTAGTCGATGCCAGGAGTGTTTTTAAGAGACCCAGACTCTACAGACCCTTTCACAACCTGGAGGAACATCTGTCAGTGTGAAGGAAAACAGCATTTAAGGTGCTGGGAATCAGCTCACCTTGTGGATTTAAACAGATTTCCAGCCCTAAAGAAGGGCAGGGGTTCAACAAGCACCCATTGGAAAGGGAGTATGGCAGCAGAGGGAACAATCAGAGGTGGAAGTGAACAAGGCTGACCAAGCAGAGGGAACAAAGTTCTCAGGAGCACTGAAAAGTACTATTTCCATAGTCTAAGGCATAGTTTTCTATCGTGGTTTTGTTGTTGTTGTTGTATTTTCTGCTTGAGTGTAATTGCCTTTATCTTCTGTTGGACAGTAAATAAAGTCTTGCACATTTTGCGTGACAGTGATGTTGGTACTCACTGTCCTAAATAGCAACAGGCGAGATGAATCTAATGTTAACTCTGCTACCCTCATATACTCTCTGGCATCCCATGATTGCTCAGTGGTATTTATTTCCATTTCAAATGTTCATTTCCACCTAGTAAAGGCAGAAACAAATTTTGTCTTACTATTGAAGAGTTAATAGTACTATGTAACACTCCATTTTATAATTTCCAGTACTTTCAGATGACTATTTAATTATGTTGTTACAAATCACTACCATTAATGAGCCGTTATCAGTGCAAATACAGTCAATTTCAATTTATAAATTACATTCTATTTATATATTTATATGCTATTTATAAACTGTGTAAAATAAAATGCATATAGATATAAAAAAATATCATATGTACTGAAACAGATAGAAAATTGCTCAAGATAATTAACAATTGCCCATGATACCATCCTTTTGATTCCTAATGTATCCAGCTCTGTTAGAAACTCTTCTACCTCTCGGGTCTGCCGAAGCAAAGAAAAGAAAATAAATTAATTTTATTTTATCCTGTTTAGTCTATTCCTGTGGACTTTATTCCTTTTAAAAGAATCACCCTGCATAGAAATAAACAAGGACACTTACCTGCTTCTCCATGAATTCTTACCCATGCTGCAACAGTAAATATCATTTGCTGCTGTTGTTTAATCTGAAAGATTATCAATGTCAGCCTGCAACAGCAGCCAGAATTTTATCAGTGAATAGCAAAAGGCCTTCTATGTTCTTGAAATTGTTGGCAAATGACCTATGCAGTGGTCAAACTATTTCAACCTTTTAACTTAAAGGTGAATGAAATCAGTTCATAACAGTGCCAGTTTCTCTCCACAATCTGTAAAGACAGTTTATCCCCCCTAACAGAATTTATTACTTCCTGCCTGACCTGTCTCCTTCCTGTTCTCTCATCAGGAGGTTGGGATATAGAAATGTTTCTTCCCAATGTGATACCACCAAAGAGAAAGACAAAAGGAAGCATTATGAGCAGAATGTTGCAGAAGCATATTTTCAATTCTGCTAAGTTTCCAGCTTCAGCGATTTGTAATGATCACATCCAGCATGGGTTTATGCCATTCTCTTAAACTCCAAGTCTAGTCTTTTAGGGATATTCATTTTCATCAATATTTTGGCAACCTATGAACTATTTCTAGAAAAACTTAGGCAGGAAAAGGTACTTTTAAAAGTCATTTATAACTCAACATGAAAAAAAGAAGCAAAGAAAAGTATTTCTTTACCCTCTCAGCTTTCTTCCTAAGGCCTCCTATATAGAGACCAGTGAATGTTTTTTCTGTGACACAGCCCTTGCCAAATTTGTACTTAACATGCCCCTTGAGATGGGAACATGAGGACTGTTTGACAGTCTCTTTCTAATTTGAAACATATTGCTCATTAAAAACAAACAAACCAAAAAAACCAAACAGAAAAAAAAAATCCACAACAATGACAAAACACTCCTGGCTTGAGAACACATGTGCCACATTTCAGCCTTGAAGGTAAAATGATCATGTTGTTAATAAAAATAAATAGAAAGAAGGATACAAACCACTTAAAAAATAAATATAGGTTGGTATTTTATCTAATGCAGTTATTGCCATAAGCAGGATTTGTTTGGAGTCGTGATTTGTGCTACCTTGCCTCTACAAAAAAAAAAAAAAAATACAAATTATCATCTTCAAAGTGAACATGTATTTAAGAAACAAAACCATCACTAACACTAGGATTATAATATAACCCACAGATCAGAAAAAATCAAGATCATACTGTTTTAGGCACTGAGTAATATTTTAGGGAAAAGTCAGCAGCTGGAAGAGTTTCCAGCTGGAGCTGAGAGCACAGACTCTCATGCAGAAGTTAACAGATAAGACATGCAGCCAGAGTGTGAGTGAATCACAGGAACACAGAACAGCTGAGCTGGGAAGGCACCTCTGGAGATCATCTAGTCCAATCCCCTGTTCCAAGCAGGTCTACTGACAGACTTTGAATATCTCTGAAGATATTCTCTATGTGCCTCTAGTATTTGACCACTCTCATAGTAAAAAAAAGCCTTTTTCTTATATTCAAATGAAATTTCTTGCACGTTAACTTGTGCTCAGATAACAGCCTACAGATCTACTCTAGCAACTTCATTCCATTTTCCAAGTCAGTGGGGGAAGGAAGTGGGATTTTGCTGGCAGGTTATTCACTAAATGGAAACAAAAATATCAAAAGGATGATAGTGTCACGAAGTTCTATTTAGAAAACCTACGAAGCTGAAGAAAATGACAGTGAGAAAGATTGTCCTTTATGACTTCAGCTACCAGCTGGCAGGTGGCTCCTATGCCTATAGGCCCTCAGATAGGTCTCCTTTCCTTCTCTAGATATATCCCCGAGGAAAGAGGGAGATTGCAGTTACCATGAAACCCTTAGTAAATCAGGGAGAAATCAGCTCTGCATAGCTTGGTACTAAACAAGGAAGTAGAGCTAAATGGACTCTACTATTTAGTTGGAGACCATTTACCTGTGGGTTTTTTTGAGGACTGGACTTCTGGAGAGATACACAGAGGGGGACATGTCTTCTCTGAATTGTAAGAGTATCTGCTTCAGCAGCTAATGGCAGTTTGCAGCAGGTGCTCCCACCAGTTTATTTCTACAGCCATATGTCTTTTATTTCATGACCTGTATTTGTTTTTATCTGTATTTTCAAAGAAAAAAACATGACTGTGTTCTTACAAAATGTAAATGTGTCTGACGGAGTAAAGTATATAGGGGAGAAAATTCTGAACATCAGGAAACAACTGATAACTCTGAGGGTGATCAAGCACTGATGCAGGTTTCCTGGAGAGGTGGTGGATGCTTCATCCTCAGAGGTATTCAAAAGCTATCTGGACATGATCCTGAGCAATCTGCTCTAAGTGGACCTGCTTGAGCAGGGAGGGTGGATCAAAATACTTCCAGGGGTTGTTTCCAACCTCAACCATTCTGCGATTCTGGGTTATTTTTAATGAAAATTATTATATCTCTACAGGAGAATACAAGGCTGTTACATTCACCCTCTTTCAGGGATTCCTCATCTTATTTAGATATGAGTTTCAGGGAAGTCTGGAGTTTGCAGCCAATGCTTTGAGAAGAAAAAGCCTGACACATGCCTTGAAAATGAACACTTTGTTGAAAGACTGCAGGCTTTGTTTTGCTGTGTCAAACAGCCCATGAGACCATGCCCAAGTGATGCATCAGGCCTTGTGTTGTGCCAGTGTCACCAGCAGTTCCTAGAACTTGTTTCTTCCCTTGGGTGTCTGCAAATACATACTGGCTCAGAGGAGCTGTTATATGTCTGGGATGGTTTGGTTTTTTCTCTTTTCTCTGCACAGAGAACTGCAACCTTCTCTTCTTTAGGTACTGTTATTTTAACTCATATTTTTTTACTTCTCAGTGCATTTACAAATCTGAGGGTTGCTTTGGAAAGCCAGGGCCCACACACCATATATGTGGGAGGAAACGTATGGTTATTTCCACCCCCTACTCAGGGAATGAAAGGAGGCAGTTAGTGATATTTGCTGCTTTTAGAGACTGTAGAGTAAAACACCTTTAATTTTGAGGACTCCACTTTCCAGTCCCTGTACAACACTGAGTGGTTATGGTTACAGAGAAGTGCTTTGCAGGGGAAACACAATGAGTAGGATAGCAAAGTAAACTGAGTTCAAATGACCCTAATGGCTTCAGAAAGTAGTAGAAGATACCAAAACAGTTCCAGGACTGGGGAAGACTGAAGAAACACTTTTAAGAAAAGAGTTGCATGGTCACAACCATCCACTTCCAAAGACAAATGGCATCCATTCCAGCCGGTGGGAACTGTGGCATTCATTTGAACCGCCATCACCAAGTGGAAGAAGCCCAGGGTTTCCCCTACCAGGCTGATCGCTAGGCTGCACATCACTAGGCTGCAGAAAGCCCTGTGCACTTAAGAAACTGATAAAGTCTGAAGAATGACAAAACCTCTAAGATATTACTAGTAATTTAATCAATTTCTCACTAGAAGTAAAACTAGTAATTTAAGACAGATCTTGTTCTCAATTTCTCAATGATTTCCAATATGATAGAGGAATTGTTTATACTGTTTCCCTATAATTATTAGTAATCATGTTATTTGCTATGTTTCTTATTGGAAGCACAGCATAAACACCTCAGTCCAAGTATGAGTGACTCATTCATGAATGCCCACTTCATTGTTCTAAATGAAAACAGACTCTTAGGAAATAAAATTAGCATCAGAATTTATTCAGAAACAAATTAATAGTGAATGTTCATAGCAGTGAGCACTGAAGTTAGCTAGACCACATATGCATACGCAAGAACTTTTATATACTGTTCTGTATATACTATTTAATTGTTACAGTTATATTTGATATAGGAAAAAGACTTTTTGATTTGTTTGGATTTGAACTTGCGAGGCTTGTCCTCAGGTGATTAAATTTCACAGATTCATAGACAGCAGAGATGTTGGTTTTTTCAGCATCAGATCAAGATCTCAAACCTAAGCTATGTTTCTGCTAAGTAGCACCACAAGAAACATAACATTAAGATGCAATAACTATGCTTAGACACAGTCTCTATCCATCATGCAGACAAACTCCATTTCTCACAGAAAAACATTTACTAGCCATCTGTCTGAGAAGAAAATTGCACTGTACATTTCAAAATAGTTTTCCTAAAATGCATCAAATGGGTAATGTACAAAAGAGGCTTTTAAAGGATAGACTCAAATATAACATCAAAGACTCAAAATATAACATCAACACCATCAAAATCAAATAGAATTCTTTTTAGTATTCATTTTTCTTCACCCTACTTATATCCTATACTTTTAATGAATAAATATATTGCTAACCTTTTAGCCAGCAAAAGAACCCATAATTAACTTAACCAAGATAGTATTGTCCAGGATTTATGAATTTGCACATAGGGACCAATATTTCTTTGCATCTGGAAGATAGACAGAGCTGACTATGAGAAAGCCAACAGACTTGCCAAGACAAATAAATGCAAGTTCTGCTCTACCTTTTCAGCACTCCATAGGGAGCCACTGTAGTGAATGGTGGATGGATTGTGCTTACTGTTGTACAGAGACATGTTACTGCAGTCTCTCCTAACAGCAACTTCCTCCATTTGAATAGCTTCATGCCCCCACAGAGTTCATTGCTCCACTTGTCTGTGTTCTAACCAGAAGTGCAAGTCCACAGTTCAAAGGCAGATAGCTCAATCAGTTTCAAGAGTCTCTTATTAACTGGAAAAAAAGTTATCTGAGGTAAAACTAGTCTTGTCAAAATCTTGTCAAAGTATGTAAACTTAAAAAATATACTTATTGCATATAGACAAATGTCTATATGCAGTATAGATAGATCTTCCAATTATTGGTCACCTAACTTATATGAGATTTATTTTTATTTCATTGCAAAACAATAATGACACTGTTACCATTAGGACGTGGTTTTTTTACTCAATTCCTAGATCAACTTAATGATCTAATTCTTCTGATACATAATCTGGGATGCAATGACTTGACCAAAACATAGGGATAGGATTTTTCTTCTGGTTGACAACTACATCATGGCACCTGCTCTGAATTTTTACAAAAAATTCCTGTGTTAAACCCATGGTTGGTGCAAAACAATCATTCTTCAATGTATGTAACCCCAAATCACAGTTGAAGAACAGTCAGAATGGTACCCTGTTTTGAATCCTCTATGGTAAGCAGTTCCATTACTCTCCAGAAACACTTAACATACATAATATAATGCTGCTTGTAATTTAAAATATTAACAGTATGTTATGATATTTTAAATAAGTACTCCAAAATATAAGCAAATTTGGAATCTGCAAGAAAATTTTGTCTTTTAAATAAGCTCTATTTTCATCTCAGATCACAATGATTAATTTGAGAGTAATTGATCTCTACTGAAAGAGTCCTTTGGAAAAAAAAAAAATAAAAAAGGAGAGAGTTTAATCTCAGAAAGATATTATTGATTTAATGTGTTAAATACTTCTATGCATCCTGGTAGATCTCATCTCATTTTCACAAACATTTTAGAAGTTAGTGTGGTTTCTGTGTTGTAAAGCACTGGCTTGTCTCTCCCTGGAACAGAGGATTTTTTACAGATTACTGATCTGAAACTTAATTCACAGAAGGAAGGAGAGCATGCTAACTGAATCCTACATGTCCTTAAGTATATGTTTTCACTCTTAGCTGCATCTTCATTTCCTGTCTTGGATTCTGAGAAAAAAATATACGTTGCAATAATATTCCTTTCAAGGGGTACTTCCATAGCATAATACCAATAGTGTAATGCAGAGAGGTCATAATGTTTTCTATATGCAAGTACAATTAAGGCCTTAAGGCATGTCTTGGCCTTTTCCACTGTTGACTACACAATGACTTTCAGTTTTGATTTGCCAACTGCTAATCTTAGTTGACTAAAACCACAGCCAAATCTTCCTGAGAAGCAGTTAGATTACATTATTCAGTACATTAGTCATAGGTTATACAGCGTTCACTCACTACACTGAACTGCAGTTAACTATTACAGTGACTTGAATTTCTTTAAAGGACTTAAATGATACTTGTTGGCAGTCATGTAACTTCAACACCTGTGGCACAGCTGCACACACCTTTATGATCTCTTGGTACTTTATATTTTTAATGTGTCCAGAGCTAGTGGATAGAAATGCAGTAATGTCATAATGCCATCTACAGGCTCTAAACATTCCCAGTTTCTCTTGATGACTCCATCTTCCATTTTCCACCAAATTAACTAAAAGAAAGGGTTTGTAGAAAAGCAAACCACAACAAAACCCTCCAACTCAGAGTCAAATCATAAGTAATTCAAGCAAAGCTCTACACTATGAGTGTCCATACTGAGTCTTATCAACACCTTTTGAGTAAATCCTGTTGCCAGGAACAACGTGAAGATAGCTTTTCGTGTAGTATTTAACAGCTCAAGCCATGGTCTCAAATTAAGAAGTAAGATAGTGTAAAAATAAGACTTCAATGAGCAGCCCTTAATATTGCATTAAAGTTGCATTACATTCAGTTCTATAAAACACCGGTTAGATGTTGGTCTACAGTGATTGCTACTCCAGTAATACAAATGGGTGCGACCTTCCTGATCCCAACAAACAGCCATCAGAGCTTCAAAAGCCCAAGAGCCACAGGATAGATATCACATATTCTGGAGAGCTGAAGGAAGGAGGGAGCTCAAACTGTGGTTCACGAAAGATGACAACAGCTCCCAAGGGGTCCCAGTGCTCCACTGACCTTGGGGTTGTCCGTGTCAGCTTATCTTACTGATCTGCTTCCCCAAAGCCAGAGATCCAGCTTGCCCAGATGTTCCTATGCCAACTCAGCTTCCCTGTTAGTCAGATGACACAATCTGACATATGACTTGAACTTCAGATGGTCCATACACAGCCTAAGACCCACTTTTGCTACCCTGTCAGGCTTACCAATAAGCATGTCTCTGAGCAATGACAGACCTTTTTAAAGCTGACTGATGTGCTTGCCTCTCTTCTGTCAGTTTAAATAGGAAACAAACTAAACACTCCCTCTGTCCTTCTCTCCCCGCTACTCCTTCCCTCCCCAAACAACAGCAAGAGAGCAAAACACAACAAAAACAAAGCAAACAAAAACAAAACAAAACAAAAAACATAGCCAAAACAACCAAATGAACAAAAAAAACGTAACCAAACACACACACAAAAAACCCCAACCAACCAAACAAAAAAACCCAACAAACTACCACAAAAAAAGAGGAGAAAAAAAGCACAGCCCAATAGGTTGGGTCATGTGATTTCTAATGCAAAATACTAGAGGAAAAAGCAAACAAACAGCTCATTCGCTTATTGAGTCTAACATACATCTCACTGCCTTGCTTCTTCTGTTACAGGAATAGTAAAAATACTGTTGCATATTCTCTTAGCAGGCAGATATTTATTTCAGCCTTTGGGTCCCTCCCACTGACTTCCATTTGTCTACTCAAAATTACCTCAGTGTTCCTTAGAGAGGCCAAGAGCCACTGAAATTACTCACGAGTGTTATATATTGTATATATACATGTCAGCTTTTGGAACAGCATCTAAAAAGGATTCCTTCCTAGGTGAGTCCAAATGCAGAAGGTGAAATGCCTCTTTCATTATTTGTGCAGAGCCATCACAATGAAGAAAGATCTACATACAAATAGTAACATTTTTAAGAAAGTGCTCTATGATTTGGATCAGTCATTAACTAACACAGTCAAAACTGTTGACTCTCTAATAATTAAATCCTACAGACTAGAGGAAAAAAGAAGAGCTACATTCATATGAAAAGGAAATTTTTAACCTTTACAAGGCATAACATCTTTTCAGTTAATAACTTTTTTTAATTTTAGAGTTTTCTGTGCTGTTTGAATAAAAGCATTTTTATTTTAAATATGTATTTTAAATGCTTTCATATAAAAAATAGGGAAAGATCTCTGAAAAGGCAGAGTAACAGCTTGACAATAGACATCACAGCAGATTGCATTTTTGCATATATTCTTACTGTAAACCTTTTCAGGCAATGAAAAAAAAAGATGTATTATCTGAAGCTCTCGTACCTTGCATTTGTTGTATGCAGCTATTATTTTACCTTGCTTTGATGTTTCATACAACTTTTTGAAGAAAAGAATCTGCTATGACAACATGACTTTTCCCATATGCTCTCTTAGCTGTATGAATGAGAAAACCTTGGCTAACCCTAATTAGCATTGGCACTGTTGCTTGTAATCCCTGCACTGGTTTTTATACAACATTGTTTTATTAAGTTGTTAGAGCTTATGAAAGGTTCTGCTTATTGTGCACAGGAAGAAGAGCACCACACTACTCAGGATACAGAACTTTAAATTGCTGGGGACAGCTGGTAGCCAAGCTCCCATACCTTGTTTAACCTTCCAGCTCATAATTAGGTGGAGATTATGGGAGGTTATGGTCTGGGTGTAGACAGACAGGCATTGCTGCCAGGTAAATTTCTCAACTCCTCCTGCTTCCCTATATGGGGTGAAGGAAGTCTTCAAGAAACCTTATCAGTCAGCATATGGAGGCAAAAAAAGGCCTCTATGAAACAGTTCACATTTCACCTCCAGACATGGGAATCTGTTTTTCTCTTTTGGCTAAGAAGTCATTGCCAGCAGCCAAAATGGAACTTATTCTCCTATAGATTAAACACAGTTAGTCCTAGCTTTTCCAAATGTTACCTCTCCCAGTGAATGTGTAAATATCTAATGTCTGCATGTAATCTAGCATGCCAAAGAGCATATCTAATGTGCTAGGTGGGAATTTGCTTTAGAACAAGCCAGAAAAGTGTGTTGCACAGAGAGTCCTTCATGTAGCCTCAGGTACCTTTAGCTCCCTGAGATTCAGGGTTCATCGTGATTTCAGATAGGCTGGAGAGAGGGGCTCACAGGAACACCATAAAGTTCAACAGTGGAAAGTGCTAAGTCCTGCCCCTTGGGAGGAACAACCCCAGGCACCAGGGCATGCTGGGGTCAGGATACCATTTTCCTTTTCTGTGGCAAACTGGTGACTAATGATTCATGTTCAACTTGTTCACTGTGATCTCCGTGTCCTTCCATGTTGAGCTGCTTACCAGCCAGTTGCCACCACCCTGTCCTGGTGCCTGGGGTTATTCCTCTACAGGGGCAGGACTTGCCATTTCCCTGTACTGAACTTCATGTAGTTCCTAGTGGACCATTTATTCACCTTCCTGAGCTCCCTTTGTATGGCAGAAATATCCATCTGGTGTGTCAGTCAGATACATTCCCTTCTCCTGATAATGCACTTTTTCTTTTCTACTTTTCAACAGCATTTGTTTTGTTTTTTGAAAAATATCAGCCTTTCCTGCTTTAAGGGTTTTCAGATCAAGTTAAAACTTCCATGTTCTGGCATATACTTTTTAAAATTTATTTTAAACAGCAGGTAAGATATACATTGGTTCCAAAGATGTTAAGTTTCGAAATTCTCAGAGATTCTGGACAAGTACTGAGTAACTAAGCCTATTATAACACATGTTGGGTTTAAGCCAAATGCTTTATCATTAAAATTCAGAAGTGCTGCAGTAGTACAAAAACAAACCGACAAAATATATGGAGAAAAAGATAAAAGGACAACAGTAATAGAAAGAGCTCTTGCTGGGATTTTTTTCCCCTCTCTTTTTCTTATTTTTCAAAATTAACTTTAAAAATAGCAAGTGACTGAAACATTAAAAGAAAAAGAAGCCAACTCTGAACAATAAAGGCCAAGAATGAAGTCAAAAACATTTCTTGACAGAATTGGCTATTACTATCTTCTCTATTTCCAGTTCTTTTTTTTCCTATCCACTGTTTGACTACTTGTTCACACACCTCTCCTCATTTGACCATAGTTTTCTTCAGGTTCTTTTAGATCATATATTATGTTCCTAAACATTGTGTTAGCAAGTTGAGAAATAGCTTTTCCTTGATCTAAAAAGAAGTGAAGTACAGCAAGGTCAGTGTTATAAATTTGTTCTTTCTTTCCTAGGATGTAAAGCTGCATGCAGTGAGGAGCTCTCTTTTCACTCCATATTGGTACTCAAGCATATACACCGTACCCAGAACATAATATTAATTTCTAAATAGTGATAAAATATTTTTATTTGAATGGGAGATTTGTAGCATTTTCTGTGAACATTACTATTCCTGTCAATCAGTGATTCAGTCATCTGTTCCTCCTCCTTCATAGATTCTTGCTTCCCTTCGTACAAATGTTTGTAAACATTTTATAAAACATGTTTGTAAAAATAAAAGAAGATGTATATATGGCAAGTGCCTTGTCACCAGATATTAATCATATTAAGATTTTACCTGAGCTCAGGAAAAGTCCAGACAAATTCATGAAATATTAATCTGTTGAATTTTACTATACACACAGAAATCATGCCCTGTTCAGGAAGCCTCTGAGTTACAGATATCTGGGGCTAGAATCATATATATGACACTGGTGATAAAGTAATGGGAAGAAAACTTTTTTACGTGCAGTTGGAGAACTTGTTCACAAAGTGAAAGACTACTCTCAACCTAAGGGACGAATTTGAAGTCATATCACACTCAGCACTTTATAAGTAATTCCTGAATTGAGGAAGCAAGGATTGTCACCTTTATAGAACTACAAGAACAAGCAAAAGGAATAAAATTCTGTGGTTTAATTACAGGTGTGTAAGCAGGAGAAAGGCACGCAACTTTACGTACTCAATGGTGACATGTCATTAGTGGAGATCTTTTTCCACCAGTACTGAGTGGATCCTCTTTTCTTCCTTTCCTTTGCACTAATGATTTTTCAATTCCTTTGTGTGGTGTTGCTTTTATGAGTGTAGGCATCTACATATTTCACTTGCCGAATATGTTTGTGTCTATATGCTTTGTGTCTGTCCATATAGACATGCTCTTGTTGGAGATACCTTGTCATAAGTTAGTGCGACTCTTGTAATTCTCAAATGTGTAATTAAGTCACTATTTTACTAAATCACTTGTTATAGTAAGTGCTGCTAAAATTAGCCTTTGATTTATCTCATTTTACTAATATATCTTGAACTGCTAATAAATCAAACTGTGTAAAACATTCATCCACAACAGTTTGCACACTACTGTAGTTTACCTAGTAAGGAAGCAGGAGGCAACAATGTCTGTGAGCCTAATGGCTGTAATACTACATTGCAGCAAAAGAAGGGAAAAAGGCTGATATTCAAATTTATATAATGTCAGATACATTAAGTCATTTAAGTCTGTCTCAGGACAGACCTCAGCTATGTTTAATTCAAGACATTGCCCAGCAGGATGGTCCAGAGAAGAGCAGTAACTCTTACCACAGGGCCACAGAACATAACCTGAGTACAGCATGAAAGATCTGAATTTTTTCAGTCTAGGGAAGAAATAACTACCTTAAAAAATGGGAACAAATATAAAAAATGGGAACAAAAAAGAACAAAAACTTTTCTCTATAATCACCAGAAACAGGACATGAAAAAGTGAATTTCTTTTACCATGTAGTGGTTTTTGGTTAGGTAGAAAGAAAATCTTTTTAAGTCTAAAGACATTTAAACATTTGAATCAAATACCTAGGATGAAGGAGGAAACTCCATAATTGAAACTTTTAAGACAAATGTGTCAGAAATAACATAGATGCAGTGGACGTAGTCTTTGTAGTGGAGTAGTCTATGTTACCTCTTAAGGCTTCTTCTAGACCTTTTTATTATTCTACAATATTCTGAAGATTGTGAGGCACTCAGATACAATAGTAGGAATCTTATAATTAAAATAGGTAAGTGGAGACTGCCTTTAAGAATTTCATAACCATCTCACAACTGTATCACAATCATTGTACTAACAGAGCTATTTATTGGAAACCTAAAGTTCTGATTTACCCAGTGGTTTGAGTGAACATCAAGACCCTTGACTAATTTTAGGCTATTCTGGATGCTTGAAAAATTATAACTTACTGTCTCATTAATCTTGTATTTCACAAAAGTGTAGTCTGTAGGTTTAAAAGCAAATTTTTGGTGAGATAATATTGACATTTTATTTTTTAAGGCATCTATACTTTGTACTTGAACTAAAACATCGCAATACCTATACTCCAAACCAAGCAATGGCAGCTCAGTTCTTTATCAATCCATATTAGTCCATATGCTGTTATCAATAATAATAATCAGCAAATTTTCTTTTCATAATGGAGCACACTCTCACACAAAAATTATTACAAGGCTTACACATGGCTTTCATGTTTCAGTTCTGTTATTCCTCCAACACTCGTTTTTTCCATTCTAAAATTAGTTCCTTAGTTACTGCATCACCTTCCTACAGTATCTTTTGTGATAAAATTACTCTCAATGTGTAGGCTTGAAACTCTGTGCTTCCAGAAAGCAATACAATACTCATCTCCTGTATTGATTTTTCACTGAATATAAAATTTGAAAATTGTAATTGTGAATAATTATACAAGATTTTTTTTTCTTTCCATGGGTCCTTTCTCTGAAAAGGTTCTTCTGAAAGCTGTAGCCATTTGTATTAGAAATGAATATTTAAAACAGAGAATAACTTAGGAATAGTGCCATGAAAACTGAAATATACATGGTCCCTCTATTTTGTGCTGGGAAAATGCTAATGCTTCTGACTTGAACTTAAATGACACTAGAGCTCATTTGATTCACAAAGCAACTAACTACAAATAAATGAAATATTACTGGTGTTCCAGGTAGCAACAATTTAATCAGAAGATTTTTAAAAATATATGTATTTTGCATGTGTCTGAATGGTTTATATATCTTCATTTGTTCTGTGTGTTTAAGAAATGAAGAAAGACAGCGAACAAAGTGGGGACCTTCATTTCGCTTGAATTAAAGATGCTGAACAAACGCATGAAGTGGAGACAATTTTGACTAAGTCAAGCAGAGGAACCAAATTCTATTTTAACTGACACACCTTGTCCATTTCTGGAGCTAAACCACTTGTTCTTCACATAGCAGGGGGAACTTTTTCGGCAGCTATTTAGTTCTTTATCAATAATATTAGTACTTCTTTAAGAAAGTGTGATCCTATGTCAGCAATATCAACAACACAGCACGTAACAAGGAGTAATTTTTTTTTTCAGTATCAGAGATAAAGAAAATATCTATGAAGCCTAAAACCTCTCAGTAAATGTTATATATAAAAAGTTCTTCTAGCAGTAGTAAGGAGCGAAGATATGGGAGCGAAATTCAAGCATATCATATCTTGTCAACTTCCACTGTGCATCACAGTCAATAGAAGAATAAGTGCTAGGAACTGATCTTTCTTCAATAGACTTAGCAGTTACACTATTTTACTCTTTGAAATATTTCCATTTTATCGGTAAAGGTAGACTTTGGGTCTGCCCTTCACTGGAATATCTTGGGATATTTTATTGTGTCTGAGCATTATTATGGAGACTGAGTTTAGTTGATTGACATTAATGATGACTGGCCAGATTGCCTTGTTCTGTGCCCTCCATTACCTGTGATCAGCTTGTTGGCTGAATGTGATTAGGGTTTAGTTTATTGCATGTCTAGCTGTCATGATGCCAAAACCAGTTGTGTTCAGTCAGAGGTACCTGAGTGAATGCCATCTGCAGTCAGGTCTCTAAAATGAGTTGAAGCTGTAATTGACTTGGGTGTTAGAGCAGATATATTCATGGGCTTTTAAAATCATTCTTCTCTAACTCTGTGCAAACCAGCAGCAAAGTCATTGACATAAAGCCCTTATCACAAAAATCCACAGCGGCCATTTATTCCTCCTCAGGCATATCTGCTGGGGTAGATATTTTCACTTCTTTGTCATTCTGAAGGCAGTCAATCGTTTAATTTTTCTTGGCTTTATCTTCCTGAAGTATGCCCTTGGCTCAGGAGGCAGAAGCACAAGGTGAGTCATGTGTCCTCATGCTTCATCTATTGAGTGATGACATATTGCCTGGTCCTGTTCCAACCCACCTTATGGTTGTGGATCTGCACCATGTTTCAGAGGCAGACACAAGCTCACCTTTCCACTTCAAGCTGATAACGCGATGTGTTCATAATTAACATGGCAATAAATTTAGTGTTAAGTATAGGAAAATAATTTCCAATCTCTTTTAAACAACAGAAGGGTAGATTTAGATTGGACATTAGAAAGAAGTTCTTTACTGTTGAGGGTGGCAAAACACTGAAACAGGTTGCCCAGGGAGGTGGTAGAGGACCCATCCCTGGAGACATTCAAACTCAGGCTTGATGAGGCTCTGAGCAACCTGATGTAGTTGAAGATGTTCCTGCTCCCTGCAGAGAGGTTGAACTAGATGACCTTTGGAGGTTCCTTCCAACCCACACTATTCTATGATTCTATGATTCTATGATTCTATGATTTTATGATTCTATGATTCTATGATCTTCTCAGAGCCTAAACAGGCTGGGCATGTATTTGTCAACCAAATTCGGAGAGGGGTCAGCTAAAGATCTATACACCTGCATCTGATTATACTTATTTGAGAATTATACTTACTTGAGAAAAGTACAAACACACAGGTAATCACTTCTTTCTTGAGTGCAATGCAGTATTTTCTGTAATTGTATACTCTAAAGAAGGTGAAGTAAGTAAAAATACAACAGCTATTTGTTTTAATACAAGAGGGACTGAAACTCGGGAGTGATTTTCCATCTCTAACTGCATTACTATAGTTCCTGTTCAGCTGCCTCTCATTTCAAGTGGAGTATGCCAGAAGGATTCTGGGCTTTTATTGATTGTTGCTATAATTAGACACTGTAATGTAATTAAGTGGGACCCCATCTTGCATGGGCTTGTACATAGAGAAAATATAAGAACAAAAATCAACAAAACAAGCTCACAGTGAAAGGATGCTAGAGGATTTTTTACTTGTTTTGAGCCCTTTGAGAAGGGAAATGGGAGGGAAACAGAGGCAGAAATTACATATTGTAATGCTGAGTTGGTATCCTTGGTGACTTGGAAAAAGTGCATTGCTGAGGGAGGATTTAGATGATATTACCTAGTATAAGTGTTTATGATTGCAATCTCAAGACAGTGTGTCTATATTACAAAATGTTAAATGAAACTGCAGTATAATTTACATGGCGGGATCATTCAGTAATACAAGCAAGAGAAGTAAGGCTAAACATTTATCCTTCCTTCCTTCCTTCCTTCCTTCCTTCCTTCCTTCCTTCCTTCCTTCCTTCCTTCCTTCCTTCCTTCCTTCC
>JAAGNO010021024.1:0-17936 GCA_033439905.1 Ceryle rudis | reverse complement strand
GGGCGCCGGGTCAGCGGGAGAGCACGTGCGCCGCGGGAACGTCAGCCACCCCGGTGGTCCATGAGCAAGATCCGTGGCCACCGTCCCGGGGACCTTCTGTTCGTCTTCTGGGCCTGGCTGGGGAAAAGAGGATGAGCAGCTGAATATACAGGTTATGGCTGAAGTCCTTTCGAAGGGCTGTTTTCTCCTCCAGTGCCAGCCCGGATGCCAAAGCTGTGTCCAGTTTCCCGCTCCCACTGAAGACATCGGTTCTGGGTGGGATATCTTGCAGGTCAGCAGCAGGACCAGGCAGAGTGGAAAGCCTGGGAAGTCCCTGTGGTTCAGCTTCCACTGTAAACCAGGACAGTCACCCCACTATGCCTTACAGAGGGTCTGTGCAGACACATTGCATTAAGCAAGGGAGTAGCTCCCAGGGATGGGCTGTCAGTCCCCATGGCTGTATGTCCATGGTTCCAGTTCAGCCCCAGCTAAAACCATGACAGGCTGCAGATCAAGTGGGTCAGGATACCATTCCCACCACAGGTTTGGTGCCCAAATGAGCTCCAAAAGCACAGTCAGAGAGCCCCCGATGAAACCCCCTCAGCAGGGGTGTCCTGTTAGGAGGGAGGCATGAGTCAACAGCCCAGGACATTGTCATACTCTGCAAATCAATGGCCTTATTGGGTACTGCTGACACAGTGCTGCTGAAAGACCTGAACATTTGCTGACTGGGAAAGCAGCTGGAGGTGTTTTTAAAATGACATCGTGCCGGGTTCAAGTGTGGACTTACCAGTGACATGCAGGAGAACTGGCTCTGTGATACAAAAGTGGACCAGACAGTGACTCCTGATAGTTCAGTGGCATTTTAAACACCTAATTTCCAGTGAAGAAAAGACTTTAGAAAGAAAAAATGTAGATCAACCCAGTAAATTGTCACCCTATGGAAAACCACCCCTTGCAAAAAAAAAAAAAAACCCAGCCTTCTGAGGGATGCTGCCTGGAGGGTGGCACCTGTGGCATAGTGGAACAGGTCCCCTGGCACTGCCAGTGCACAACATGCTCTGCCAGGCCAGTGCCAGAGACATTCCTGGCCAGTGCGTCTGCCTTGTGGCTTTCCAAGAAAAAGACCAAGAGCCCAGGTCTGCCTGCCTGCCCTCTTCAGCAGCTTGAGAAAAGAACGGGGAGGGCAGAGGAATGCAAACCAAGCCAGAGGACTCATTCATCCTCCCCGCGCCCAGCTTTGGTGAGTTCCAGGCAGTCTTACTACAATGAAGCATTTTGTGTGCTGCAATCCATCCGTACACATGCCTGTCTCTCATCCTCTGCCAGGACTCACTCTCCTGAGGCACCTAGAGCTGAGTCTGCAATAAATCAGGCAGCAGCCTCCATCCAAGACATGCAGACCCCGGTTTGCTCTGCTGAAAAATGAGTGTCTCGCTTTTCATCGGAACACCTGCAGCAGGCAGGCAGCCACGCTGGCCCGGGTGTGGTATCATCTCCTCAATGAAAGGCATGTTGCTGTTCAGACACTGTCTCCCCGGCCGTTTTGCGAGTCTCTGGCTTTTCTTTTCCCCAAGACGGGGCAGGGAGCTGGCTCCCACATCCTGATCCCCCCAAGCTCTGGGTACCCTGGTTTGGCTCGGTGCTGCCAAAGTAAGTTTGAATCCATCAGCCTCTGAATTCAGTGATGCAGGTGCTGAGCGCGGCCATTGCTCTTTAATAAGCTGCTGAGAGACTGGCAGCAAAATCCTCCCGATGCACCAATGGAGGTTGGAAGGAACACCTGAGAACACGCAAATGCAAGGCATGGTAGAGAGGTGAGCTCCTGCTCAGCCACAGGCAACTAGAGAAACATCTCCAGAAGGAGAAATGGTCACGGGGGGATTTTGCCCAGCCTCCTGCAGTAACACGTCGGCAGATCCAGCCCTGGGAGCAAGCATGGCTCTGCCAGCCACAGGAGGAAGAGTTCTGCAACAAGCAGCAGCATTGCTTGGAGCTGACTCACTATACTGAGACACAGTCATGAGAATGACCAGACCCAGGACACAGGGTGCAGAAGGGTGGCCAGGGACACCTCGAGAGCATGGCCAGATCCACAGCAGCAGGGTCAGCACAGGGTCCCACTGCAGCATGGAGCCCAGGGGGAAAGCTGCCTGAGGAGGGGAGCTCACAGCCCCAAGATCCCTGTGCTGCACAAAGGAGCATGGTCCTGCCTGGGGAAGCTGGAGCTGAGGTCAAACCCATCTGGCTTTGCTTTGCACACTGCTGGGATATTTTTTGTTTAGTTTATTTTCACACAGATCCCCAGAACGCAGAGACAGGCAGGAAAGCGAGAGCTGAAAGCAAACAGGAAAAAGGCAGGTTCCCTTCATTTCTATTTTTAACACTGCAAACAACATTAGTGTCATTATATTTAGTAAAAAGTAAAAAAATCAGAGCGTTTCCTGCCTCCTCTTTCAATACCTTCAGCTATTTCCTTGCAGATGTTTCCAGGGGCCAGGGCTCAGAGGCAGGAGGAGCAAGGCTCAGTTCTCACCCTGCAGCCCAGCCTCGGGAGGGGAAGATCCTGGGAGAGGAAAGCCAGCTTGAAGTGGGTGCCTTTGGCCTTGTATGGGGACAGGGAGGACAACCAGGCTGTGGAGGACATGGCCAGGTTGAAGCAAAAGCTGTGTGTCACTGCAGAACCTTTAAGCTGCCTCTCCCGGAGCTGTAGCAACTTTGGTGACATGAAAGGTGAAATAAGGGTTAGTGTAGTGCAGGAGAAGGCATGGTGGCACTGTCATGGCACAGGATTAGGACAGAGGCTGTGGCAGCTGAGGCTGGAGACACGACTCTGCCCTGCTGTGGGGACCTTGGGCTGAGCAGAGCATCCCTGGGCCAAGCTACTGGACAAGGCAGCTGGTCTGCAGCAGAGGTTGCACCTCCAGTCTCCTCTCACATCCAGCACCACCTCTGTGATGGGAGTCACACATAGGACTGGTGAGCAGCGGCAGCAGCAAAGTGAGATCTCAAAGCCAGAGTTGCATATAGAGAGTGGCTGATGTTCCTTGAAACCAGAGCCTCTGCATGTGTCACTTCTCCGCTTGCACGTACCAGGCTGGCTCAGCTTCACCCACACAGCTCAGAGGATCTTCCCCTTTGCTTTGACAGCCCCTCGGCTCATTGCCTCTCACTCAAGGACTGTGGTTTGCAAAGTGTTTGTGTTTAATTCTCATAGAGGTGATCCAGAGCATGTTTTCTGGATGGCAGATGAGCAGAGTGGCTTCTCCTGCACAGGCAGCAGACCACATCTCAGCAGGACCAGGGAATGTAAAGAACACTGGTGTTTGAATGCGGTGAGCTTTTGGCAGTGGACAGTGCAGCCATATGCTAGAGAGATGGCTCTCCTAACCCCAGACATGCTGTGCTGGATGTGGTTTCCAGCAAAATCACAGCACAAGGGGACCGGGATGTCTCCATGTGGCCTGGGGAGTTCCCTGCCCTAGGAAGGAGTTGGAGATAATATCAGGAATGAGAAACAGACATTCAAAACCATCTCAAAACATCCCCTCCAGCCTGAGCTGTTAGCAAGGGCTGAAGAGCAGCCTGGCTGCCCCATGCACCTCTAAATAGTTCTCTTGGCAGTATCTGTAAGAGGTGTTGAACCTCACTGGGCTCAGACAGAGCAGGGAGAGCAGATGTCAGTCCTGGCCACAGTGCCAGGGCTTCTGGGCTGTGTTTCCCTTCCTGGAGTTTGGTCCATGAGAAGAGTTGCCTCATGAGATGCTCCTCAGGGATCTGGCATCTGATCTGGGTCCCTTCCCAAACCGGAGAGGGAAGCCTGGCTGGGAACAGCTCCTGGGATAAGCCAAGCCACAGCCAGGCTGCCATCACCAGCTCTGAGCAAACAGGTGTAGACAGTCCCCTCAGTCAAACATTCCCTTTCTATATTTCCCTCCCCAAAGCCCTGGCTGTGGCTTGGCTTGTCCCAGGAGCTGTTCCCAGCCAGGCTTCCCTCTCCGGTTTGGGAAGGGACCCAAACCCAAAGGGTCTTGATTTGAGAACTACATGAAGGATGCCCCACAATTCCCAGTACAGCCAAGCCCGTTCCAGTTCCCAGCATGGCTGAGGGCAGAAGGCAGTCCCACTGCAGCTCCACCACAAGCTGCTGGGCTTTGTCCCAGGGTGGATGTGATGGCCAAGGGCGGGAGCCTTGCTTTGGTGACCCTCGGCAGGAGCTGATGCTATTTTTCGCCTGAGGCTGCAGGGATCTGGGCTGTATTCAAGGCACACATGGTTTTCACAACACTGCCCTGCCCACCTCACTGAGATGTCTCTGCAGATGGTCCTGGAGGTCTGGGGCCAGCTTGGTGGGGCAGCCATGCTCCGTGACGCTCAGCAGACTCCTCTCATCCTGGACTGTCTGAGCTCTCAAAGGGAGCTCATCAGCAGCCTCCTTGGAGGAGCCATTCCTGGTGGTGTGGTTGGATCCAGGGAGTGCTGATCTCTGTGCCAGAAACAGAACTGGACCAGTTATGCAAGTGGGAAAGGCAATCCGTGGTGAAGGGGACCAGTACAGAACAAGCAGATGCTAATCCAGAGCCTGACACATCCCAGCGAGTCATGAGTCAGAGGCTGGCTCTTTCTTTTCCTTTTTTTTTTTTTTTCCCCCCTTCCCTTTTTTTAAGACTATCATCAAAACTTTAGTCAGAAAAGAAAAAAAACTTCCAGAACAGTCTCCCTGCCCATAGCTGGGAGGGCTGCAGATGCAGGGACCCTGCACAGGCAAGGCTTTCACAGCTGAAAGCCAACAGAGTCCCATTAAATAAGGACTGGGGAGTTTTCCTGCAAGTGCTCATCAAGCGTCTGGTGGGAGCGAGGTGGGGTGGCTGCAGTGCAGCAATGCAGCAGCATCAGGTGGTGGCTGTAACTTGCATCCTCACTATGCCAGGTGAAGATGGAGACATCACCTTCTTTGATGGGCAGCAGCAGCTCGGAGCCCACAGAGCAGCTCAAGAGGGAAGGTGAAGCACTCCCCAGTCCATCTCCTCCAGCCCTGTGGTGCCAGGGCACCAGCAGCTCCCAGCCCAGGGTTTCTGTTGATCCTCTTTACCCGTTTCTGTCTTTCTACCATTGTGGTTTCTGGGGATGCTCTTCTGAAAAAAAGCCAGGGTGGTGGGAGGCTTTCACAGTGGGGTTTTCCAGTCCCCCTGGGGAACACGAGGACAAAAGTGAGACTGTCACAGCCCTTCTCCTTCCATTTCCTCACCATGTCAAGGAAACTACCAGTTCATGGTAGAACCTCATGCCCCAGCACACTGTCCCTCAGCCACTGCTTGTTTTTTTCAGGAGGAAACTCATACCACCTCCAGATGGCCAGAGGCACCAGCTTTGTGGGCACTTGATGCAAGGGATCTCCCAGGCTGTGCTTCCTCCTCCTGATCTGTTTCTGTGGCTGCGGTTTCCCCAAGACACAGCTGTGCCCTCAAGGAGAAAGCATCTCTCCCCTGCACATTGACATCCCACTTGACACAGCTTGGGCTCAGCCAGCACAAGGTCTGAGGACACCATCCCCTCCAGTCCTGTCCCTGTGGTCCTGCAGGTCTCCAGCCACCCCCCCAGTGCCCATGCAGAGCCCCTACCCAGGCTGCACTGGGTACCAGCCCACAGAGACCTCCCCACACCGTGGGGGCCAGCATAAGCCAGCCTGGCTCTAAAGAGCCATCCTTGGCTCTTGCTTTGAGGTCAGAGCACAGAAGAAGCCCAGCCAGGCAGCCCGGTTGCTTTCAATTAGACTCAGGACCAGCATGAGGCAGCCACCTCCTCCTTCCTTCGTGGGGGATTCTCATTTAGGGGCCACCGGTTTGCAATTAACAAGTCTCTGCTTTCCCACCTCCCATGGCAGCAGGTCACCCTGCCTCGTGGGCAGCCTGACAGCCGAGCGAGAGCGCGCCCAGCCAAACACCTTTTACAAATCATTCTGCATAGTTTGCATTCTCGGCTGGTTTATGAGCTCTTTAGCTCCTCATATTGATCAGGGCTGGAGCCGAAGTAATTACATTCATCAGAAATAATTTCCCCTGATTTTGAGTCATATTTGAGCTGGTGCCCACCTCCTCTGCTCGCCCCTCGGCACAGGCAGCTCTCCTTTCTCACTGGTACATACTTTCCAGGCGACATCGTTGCTTTCATAACTGTAGAGAGACCAAGAGATTTGTTTTTCTCAACTGGATCCCACACACACACTAAAGGCTTCAATCGTGTCTTTATTGACTTGGCTGGGGATGTGGACAAGAGGAGGTGGTTTATATGAAGTGCATGGGACATGTCTCCAGATGTCTCTGGCATCAGGAGGAGGCATAGGGGAGGGCTGGGGGCCTGGGACCCCTCTGTCCACAGAGGCATTGCTGGCCTCAGCCTTTCTAGTCTTGCTTAGAGCAAGCCCAGCTCTTGCTTTAGTCCCTGGGGTGGAGGTAGGAAGCAGAACTCACCTGCAAAGCCTTTGGTGTGGGCCCTAGGGAGTAGCAGCAGGTCCCCTTGCCAAGTGGTGACCAGTTGTTTTCATTTTTTAAGTGCTGAGCGTGAACAAAGCACTGGTGCAAGACAGGTGCAGCTCTTCAGTCTCCCCAGAGCAGCTAACCACTCTGAGCCCTGCTAATGTGCCCAATGTCTAAGCTGAAAGCCCCTTCCCTGCATGAGCCAGACTCCTTCCAATCAACAAGGGTGCTAAGAAGAGCCTGCTGCACTAAATCTTTGAGAAGTTCCTGGCAATAACCAGGAGTTTGCAAGGAAGCTGTGCAAGAGCATCCACTGGAGATATGCCAGCTGAGGAGGGTTATCTTTGCCCCAGGTCGTTGTCCTTTCTCTAGCACCATCATGTGCAAACACCAACACCCTCCCTTCCCTGCACACAGTCCCACCACCCTGGATCCACCAACAAGTGAGCTGCTCCAGCCCTGCAGTGCTCCTGCTGATGGCAAGCCAAGGCCAGACCCGGGGCTGTGAAGGGCTGTGGTATTTGGGAGCAGACACAACTTGTGTCACCCAAACCTCTTCCAGCACCACCCACTTCCCAGGCACAACACTAGGTGCTGCTTGGGTGCAGCACTTGCATCCTCAAAGGTCTTCACATAGTGACAGGAAAGAGGACTGGAAGGAAACACAGACATCACCCAACCTCTCCTGCTCCGAAGCAGAGCTGGCTGCAATTACAAGGTGAGTTTGGTGAGACCTAAAGGCACCCCTGGCTGTACTCCAGTGCATGCCTCAATTTGCAGCCTATTTGATGCTACAAGGGACATGGCAGCTGCTAGAGAACACATAGCACACTTGGGCAAGGCAAGAACTGAAGGAAAAACACTGTCTATTTTAGCCTGAAACCACAAGAAAAACAGAGATAGTCAAAAAGAATGAGCAATTTGATCAGGAAACATGAGTTAGCCATGCAGCTCCATGGAAAATACCACAGGCCTTTTGGTAACCACACAAGGTCAGGATCTGGGGTTTATATCTTGTCTGAAAGACAAAACTTCTAGAAAGATTTTTTAGAAGAAGTGTCTATTTGATGATGTTTGATACCAAAAATAAACTCTCAGAGGATCATAACGTTTGATAAATGATGATTTCTGACACTGTTTCCCAAATATTAATGGAAAGACTCATCTGGCTGAAGTTTCCAAGCTTTGTTTTACAGAAGTCTTATTCTTTGGGTTATCTGAATGTTTAACTTAGGGAGAGAGTTATGAATTGCTCATGTCTGGACTGCAGGAAAAAAAAAATTCATACAAATTACTGCCTAGGGTTTGATGTGTCTATTAAGAAAAAGAGTTGGCCTCTCACAGCAGCTGATACAAAGCTGGGCTGTAATAATGAGGAGCCCCTCAGCCTGAATGATGAGATCTTGCTACAGTTTTGGCTAAGTAAGTCCTTTCTTGGTTGTAATAGTCCATTTGCTCCCCAGGTCATCACTCAGCTCATTCCTCTTGGCAATGTCAGACTTTAAGACCAGAACCAGCACCAAATCCCATTTATCAGTGCTTTGTTCTAATGAAATGTACTTCAAAATGCCTAGGAAATGGTGAAAGATCAAGTTCCCCTTCCAAAAGACCTTTTGGCCTTGGGAGAGGGCAATGCCTGGCTGCTACTCGCTCCCTTGCTGGCCTCACCATAGGAGCTGGGAACTTGGAGGGGTCAGCTGGTCCCAGAAGAAGACAAGGTTTTCTGATGTAGTTGCCTGACCATCAAAAACTGGAAGGCAGCCCTGAATTCTTTTCTTGCAAGTCACTTGGACAGGCACCAGATGGTAAATACTTTAAGTCTCTCCTAGCCCGGGTCTGGGGTGGAAGCAGTGACCTTAAGGTAAAAGATTCCCTGGCCCGTCCCTTAGGGTGGCCAGTCCTCCCAGACTGGCTTCACTCTCCAGCTGAGGTGTGAGAACCAGAAGGTATTTTTATTAAAATGGCCAGACGGGGATGGAAATGGCCATCACCACCTCTCTCGGCTCTTGCTGTTTGAAACTAGAGCTGGATTCATTCTGAGTAGGAAACAACTTTCCCATCCTGCCAAAAATGAAGGTATTTCAAAGTTTCCCAAAGCTGGGATGTTTCCAGAAGTCTCATGAAAAACAGCCAGCAGCCACCCCAAAGTGTCTAACAGCTGAGGGAGACCTGAGACGTCTCCTTTTCAGCTCAAGGCTCTTGGCTTTTCCAAGCTGGATGTCTGTCTACCTTTCCCACCGGTGATGTCCACCTTCCATGGACAGCCATGCTCCTCTGCAGTGGGGATTTGAGGGAGGAGTGCCCAGAAGCAAAGGGAACATTCTCCCCACCAAGGTATGGAGCTGTGTTCACTCTAGACTCATGATTTCACTGGTGATATGGAGAGGAATAGAGCCAGCAAGGACCCAGGACAGCCTGGGTGCTCCCTGGCAGATACAAACATCCAGACCCTGGTGTGACTTCAGCCAGCACTAGGGAGGGTTTTCAACACATGGAGTAAAGAAGGGGAGAGCCTTGGGCAAATGAAAGAAGTGGAGGGAGAATATGGTCTATATCCATCACAGATGGAGGCAATTTCAGCTGAGCAGGGTGCGCACATGAGACTGTGCCGTGCTATTCATGATGGCATGTTAAATGGCACAGACATGAAAAAACCCAGCTGTCTAAAATGTAAATTCACTGGGTCAGTTCCTTCATTTCTATAGAAACAGCAGAGCTTGCCAGTGGCTAACTCAAAAGAGATGTATTCCTATCCCTGTATCAACTATTTTCTTGCACAACTGACCACAAAAAAAAAAATACAACCCCCCAAAAAACCTGACAATAATACTATGGAAACTGCAGAGCATAACATATGGACTTAATTACTAGCTATGAATTCACACGTATGGTACAGAACACATATGGGCTACATGCTCCAGAGGGGAAGGGTTATAACTGAGTATTTCAAAAATGAACTGCTAATGTGCCGCTCTCATGTGGCTTTGCAAATCAAAACCTGCACAAGGGCTGTAGTGCTTTGCCAGGCACTGCCTGCAGATCCTGCACCACGGGCATGTGGGATGCAGAGAGTTGGGTGAAAGGAAGCTCAAGCCCATGTCACTCACAGAAAAGCCTCCTCAGGAAGGAAGAGTCATGGTGGACTTTGTGGGCACCCCCAAAATTCAGTGAGGTACTGTTGGGGATGGCCAATGCCCTCAGAAGGATGGGCAGAT
The DNA here is from genome assembly GCA_033439905.1 of Ceryle rudis. Lineage (NCBI taxonomy): Eukaryota > Metazoa > Chordata > Aves > Coraciiformes > Cerylidae > Ceryle > Ceryle rudis. The sequence continues at coordinate 8,266 of JAAGNO010021024.1, read as the reverse complement.
GGCCAAGCGTGGAGCCCTTGTCTATCTGCTTGACCCTTCATCTGCCTGAGCTCTGCCAGCTTCCTGGTGAAGTCACCATCACGCGGATGTCGTCCCATCACACGGATGTCACCTTACTGCAGCAAAATCTCAGTGGCATCAGCTGTTGTGGGGAAGCATGTCCCCTCTTGTCCCAAGCTGAGTGGGAGGGTAAAGAAGGGGTCTCCACCCCAAAGAGGTGAACCTCTACCCAGGAGAGGGTAGGCAGGGGGTGAGGTTAACTGCCACTGGGCTCTCCTGGGCAGCCCTGAGTCCCAGCCCCCCTGGTCATACTGCACTGCGCCCCGAGGCCTCATGCACAGGAATGTTGGCTGCTCCCAGAGCTGCTCACTGAGGACAACAAGAGGGTTTTATTTCCCTTCTCAACACCATCACCTGATTTCCAACTAGGAAATGAAATCATACCCATTAATCAGGAGTCCCTAATAAACACAAGCCTGGGATAATTAACCAAACTCACCATGTCCCTGCGGCAAGGCTGGATCGGCGCCTTGGCTGCTCTTGAGCCGCCACTGATAGAGACACCACAGCTGCCTCTGGGACATCTGGCTGAGCTGCAGCATCCAAAGCAGGGCGGCCGGCGGGAGGGCACTGGCTCCAGGGAGCAGAGGAGAAAACAGCAGTGCAAGGTGTGCCTCCAGCCTTTGGTATCCAACCTTCCGGCTTGGGAGCACCCTTTGGCAGGGTCTGAACCCAGATGCTAGTGAGGACAGAGCAACATGTGGTCCTCACACCACCTCTGTGATGGGCAGGGTTTCCAGTGCAGATCCAGGAACCTCCAGGCAGGACTTGGGTGAGGTAGGGAGATGGGGTTCCAACACGAAGGACAGAGATGCCAGCAGCAGGATAAATGACATCAGCCTTTGGAAGGTGGCCTGGTATTTCCACAAGCTGCCACAGCCTCATTAACAGACTGATTGCAGCTAATGAAGCAAAAACAAAGCAGAGAATAGGGGTGGTAACAGGAGAGCTCTGACTGCATGCTCCTCCCTGCAAGGTTCTACCCTCCCTGCTCCATGCCCTGGCTTCCAGGCTATGGCAGCTGGTGGAGCTGAGGTCAGGATTGCTGCTCAGGTGGCTGAGGACCTGTTTTGCAAAAACAAAGGAAAAAAGTCTGAAGGGAGGGATGGGGCATCACGCCTAGTTGCCTAATTTCAGTGGTCTACTTACATGGTACCCAGCCCCTCCTGCAGGTTTGCCAACATATATCATATGATATATAGCAGCAGTTCCTGTCATACCTGCAAGACATGAAGAGTCTGTGCACAGCAAACAGGATCCGTCCCTTGGGCCAGAGCAGGAGCAGCACTCCCAGCTCCCAAACCATGTCCTGCAGGTAAGGAAGGTGCAGGAGAGGACCTGGAGAGAGCTGCAGGGCACTCCACATCCTTATGTAAGCTCAAGCCTTTCCTTTGAGCTCCAGGCTAACAGATTCCCCTTCTTACATACTATGATAAGATCTGGGGGATGGGAACATGGAAAAATGGTTCAGTTTCTTGAAGGTCTTAAGATGTTTCACTTTTTCTTTCCAAAGAGCCAGCCTTGACCACCTGGAACCAGCAGCCAAGAGGAATACTTGCAAAGGACAGGCTGAAAAGCAGTAAAGCATCAGGAGGCAAATCCTGAGTACTTGTTCCTCTTACCCAAAATTGCATTTTTAATTCTCAGGATTGCTTAAACCAGTCATAACTTTTCAGGAGCTGAAAATCAGGAGGCTTGAAATCAGCAGTGCTTCTGCAAGGGCCAGACTGCAGCCCTCTCTGCATCATGTACCCAGGGTGATGCTACATGATGTGTATCCAGCCCCCTCCCCCCGCAGCCTCCCTTGGCAGCTGCAGCCCCAGGCAGGACAGGGATGCTGTGGCAGCACCACCACAGAAGATCCCTTTCCTGCTCTTGCTGTGCCAGAGACATGGAGAGGGAAGCTCACCTCAACTGCCTGGAGAACTTCCCTGGCAAACTGCTGCAGCCTCAGTTGCTGGCGATCAAAAGCAAGCCACACACTGTCCCCAGCAATGAAGGGACAAGATCCTGCCCTGGACTTCAGAGCTCTGCACAGTGCAAACAGCTCTCTGCTCTCCCACAGCCTGTCATGCACCATGCTCAGATTAATATATAGGTGGGGGTCCCCTGCTCCTGCTCAGTGTTCCAGACCACAAGACAGCAGAGACAGCCCCACCAAACCCTTCAAAACCCAGGGGGGGACCTCCCCTCCTGGTCATGGCTAGCACCAGGCAGCTGTTTCATCCCACCAGCCTGGCTGCCCAGCCCCTCTCCCAGGGGAATGTCCCTTCCCTTTGCTTGTTGTCTCAGTGGACAGCACGTTCTCACCTTGAGGGGAGTGGAAATGGCAGCTGGAATGTGGGCTGGGAAAAAAAAAAAAAAAGAAAAAAAAAAGAATATCTTGAGGCTTGTCCAAACCTACTCATGTTTATATTGGAGCCTGTGAGTGACATCAGAGCAGGGAGAGTATAAACATCAGCAGGACCTGCTCTGGGCTTTAAAACCTGGGAACACGTCGTTGCCTCCAAACTCCAAACTGGGGGGTGATGTGCTGAAGTGGCAGAGAAGGACTGTAGCATGAGGCTCCAGCTGGAGAAGCAGCTCCTCTTCCTCTCCCTCCTCTGCATCCTCTCCAAGGTAAGGGAGATGGGGCCCTGGGGCAGCTTTAGCCTTACTCGGGGAAGTGCCCAGTTCTTGCAAAGTTCAGCACAGGGAGGACCGGGGCGATAGGAGCCCCATAGTTGACGCTGGCTGGCAGACAGGCTGTACTTGTGCAGTCCGCGGGGTCAGAGCTATGCTTGGGAGAGACATTTGCAACTAAGCATCAAGGTCCTAACATCTATGGGCCAAAGGCATCTGTGCTGCAAGCCCATGGCACAGACAGGAAGGACAGCAATGTGCTCTGTTTGCTCACCCGTCCCTGCAGCCCTCCTGGGGCTGTGGCTTGTGTCCCTGCGAGCGAGCGGCAGCTCGGCGGTAGCAGCTCCTGCAGTCTCCTTGGTCCCTGCCCAGGCTCCCGAGGCAGGCAGCCAAGCAGCGAGCAACAGCCTCGGCATTACTCAGCTCTCCCCCCTCCCTGGGATGCTCATGCAAAGCCAATGCCTCCAACAGGATTTGGGTTGTTGTGATTAATTTTCTTTTTCTCTTGGACTCTGTGTGAAAATAGTTGCCTGTGCAGAGAATGGGAAAGCTGAAAAGTCTGGGCTATCTCAGTTCCAAGTTCTTCCAATTGCTGCTTCAATCTCCAGGCAGACTTTCTGTGAGCAGGGACATCGTGGCAGCATCGTGACTGTTTGACTCCTTTCCCAGACACTTAAGATCTCTGATAGAAGCCACATTGTCATCTAAAGACAAGTTAATAAGGAGGAGCAGGGGGAAATGGATTAATGCCATTGGCTTGGCTAATCTTTCTAAAACACTGATTTGCAATAGCAACCTCCTGAAAGATGAAAAATGCCCTGGGCTGCCTGGGTGAGCTGTGATGGAGAAATAACTCCTGCTCCAGGCGTGCATGAGTGCCTGGAGAATCACCAAGGGCCCTCATGCCTCCAAACTTGGTCACCACAGCCAGTCCTTCGCTCCTGCTGCAAGTCTGTCTCTGGTTTCTGCCACACTAATAATGCTACTTATTTATAAAAGTAGGGCAAGATCCAAATTACTCAGCCTATTTCAGATATATTTTATCAGCACCTTCTCTAACTGGTCATGTCAGGCCTGATGCTACTGGGACAAACTAAATGGAAAAAAAAAAAAAAATGGTACCTGAATTCCTCATGGCCCAGCTGAGCCCATCAATCTCTTGGCAGCCTCAGCAGAGACACCAGTGTCTGGACAAGCACAGGGCTGAATGTTTTGGTTGCACATTTGCTGCACTGATGCCGGTGCTGCTTGTGCTGGCTGGGCAGCAAGTGGAGCGGTGGGGCTGCCAGAGAGCGGCTCGGGGCTGCTGCGTGGGGCTCACACGTGCACATGCTGTTAGGACAACACAGACACAGTTCACTTCCAAACCACGAAGCCAAATCACTTGGCTTCAGGCCATATATGCAACAGCCTTGTCAATTATGACATGAAGGGAGCATGAGTGCTGCCTGCAAAAGCTCTTTGTGCCAGGGTAATTGTGCAAACAGAATGAGTGATGGCTGTAACCAGCTCCCTGCCCGCGTGAACTGCTGCAGGCACAGCCCTGGCAAACAATCGACTGAGCAAGGAAACAAGTGCGGCACACAGCCCTGCCGAAGCAATTGCTCAGGCTAGCTGGGAGGGAAAAGGTTGCTCCCTGTCCTCAAAAATGTGCCCATCTCAGGGCTCCTCACCCAGTGGGCCAGGCCAGGCAGAGGATGCTGCAGCTGGGGACAGGCAGAGGAGGGAGCTGGACCAGGTTCGCTTGGCTTCAGTTCCCCCACTGCCCATGCGATGCCCTGTCTCTTGGCATGAATGAGAGCTGTTAAGACAGGAGCAAGGTGCTGTGCCTTCACTATGTGCATTCAGCCATGCAAAGCCACATCTCCAGCTGGGCAGGCTGCCTTCCCTCCCTCCTGCCCAGCTGCTTAGGGCAGTGTACAACTGCCTCTGGGGCTGACAGCCCCATTAAATAACTACCACTACCTGGGATGTTTGCCTTGCAGCTCCATCCTCCTCCTGTGTGTTCAGCGCAGTGGTGTGTTTAAGTTCTCTTCCTGCAGAGTGCCTGCAGAGCACCCCTAATACTCCTTGGTTTTCCATCATGCAGTGCCCTAAGGGGACAGCAGTTTCCCAGGCTGCTTAGCCTGTGTTCCCATGGATTCACAGAGCCTCTCTCCACCAAAAATCTTCCCCCATGACCAAGAGGAGGTTAGCTGGCTATCCGAGTGAAATAGCACCTGTTAGCCGAAAACCAATCTGTAAGGACTCAGCGATGGCTTTGCCTCTGCAGGTGTGTGCCCAGCTGTGCCAGAGGCCATGCTATTGTCCCTGGGTGCCACCCCGCTGCCCCCGCGGGTCCCCCCTGGTCCTGGATGGCTGTGGCTGCTGCAAGATCTGCGCCCGGCGCCTGGGAGAGCCCTGTGACTTCCTCCACGTCTGCGACCAGAGCCAGGGCCTTGTCTGTGACTACAGCGCAGTGCCCGCGGGGACAGGAGCCACCTGCAACTGTGAGCACAGGGGTGTCCCCTCCTGCCAGGGGTGCCCCTAACCCATCACACAGCCCCCCTCCAGCCAGGGCTCCAGCCAGTGCCAGACACCCCACAGAGCTTTTGGGGAATTGGTTAAGGCTCTGAAAGCGACGTTATTGAGGCTGATGCATGCAGCCTGGCAATGGGGCTGTGCTACAGCTCTAGCCAGCTCTCGTGCCATTTACCATCTGCAGATTCAGGGTGGTTTGAGTGAGGATGGACACGGGGGTCCCAGAGATGCTGCAGTCACCCTGCAAGGGCTGGAGCTTAGGGGATTCTGCAGAGAAATTTCAGCAGAGAAATTTCAGATAAGCTTTCCTAGCCTGAAAACCTTGAAAGGCAGGGTCAGAACTGAAGGCAGTGGGTTTCTCACCAGCTGGTGAGTGGCTGCTTTGGAAAGAAACAGAGATCAGGAGAGAAGGCAGGAAGAAGGGAAGTTTGGGTGATGCACATGCTGCTGCAAACCTTTGTCTCCCCCACATACCTTGGTCACTTGTTGCCACCCTGTTCAGCCCAGCAGTCCTCTCTGCCATCCACATCTCTCCGTCACTTTGTCTCTGACGGGCTCCCCATCTCTTGCAGTTGAAGACAGCGAGGAGGGCTGCGAGGTGAATGGCCGGGTCTATCGAGATGGGGAGGTTTTCCAGCCCAGCTGCAAACTCCTGTGCCGCTGCCTGGATGGGGGCTTCACCTGTGTTCCTCTCTGCCAAGAGGATGTCCGGCTGCCCACCCCAGACTGCCCCTACCCACGGCGTGTGGAGGTCCCAGGGAAGTGCTGCCCAGAGTGGGTCTGCGAAGCCCAGGACCAGCACCTCCGCCAGGACGCTGGGGCAGGTAAGATGCAGGACATGACAGTGAGGGTATGCCTCCACAGGTCTCTGGGCACGGGCACTTCACCCCAGACTGTGAATTTCACCAGGAGACACCTCACTGCACATTTCTGTGCCATACAGAGCACACCTGGCTCCAGCCACCCTTCTTCCCCTCATGTTTCCCTCCAGCCCCTGGGGCAGTGTCCCCACTGCTGCCGTACCCCTGCCAGGAGTGGGGCACAGAGTGGAGCGCCTGCTCAGTCTCCTGCGGCATCGGCTTTTCCACTCGCGTCTCCAACCAGAACCGGTACTGCAGGCTGGAGACTCAGAGGCGGCTCTGCATGGCCAGACCCTGCCCGGCTCTGCCAGCAGCATCCCTGGTAAGTGAGCGGCCTCTGTAAAAAAGATGGTGCCTCTGGGCCACAGGTTTGGCTGAGAAAGGGGAATGCCACTCGACATGAACCATGGGTCACCCAATTACCTATGGGCACCCCATCACCATTCCCCAGCCATGAGCTGACTATGTCTCAGGGACAGATAAACCACCCCCTGAAAAACAGCTGATGGCAGGTGCAGACCTGACTTTGGGGGTCTCCTGGATATCTGAGTCTAAGAGCACTGTGGATCCCACATAACCCTGAGCCACACAGGTGAGCTCAACCTGCCCCTATGGCCAGAGGTGCATTTGCAGCTCCTGCCTGACTCCCTGGGTACTCCCGAGAGGTGACTCTGGCACCCCTTCAATTAGCCTGGCACAGCCCCAGTGCCAACACAATGCAAAACTGCCTTGCTCAGGTGCAGCCAGAGCTTTGGGGCCAGGCACCTGCATGACCACATGCCCCTGCCCCCTAAAGCTGGGGGACACACCACCATCCTACTCCATCTCCCCATTACTCTCCACTCTGCCTTTCCAGAGGGGAAGAGGAGGTCGTCTGTAGCTGTGCCCACCCTGGTCGCATCCCGGAGCCAATGCCTCATCCCAGCAAAGAGTCTGACACAAGCCCATGGCACTGTTATTTCAGTGGAGATGGAGGACGTGTCCCTTGGGAATCTGCAGAAGAACTGATGGACTTTGGCTGCAAAGGAGGGTGGAAATAGAGAACAAGATCCCTGTGTCACCCAGCACCTTCCCCCTCTATGCATCCCACTGCCCCAGGCAGGTTCACTGGGCAGCAACCCTGAGTTTATTAAGCTGAATGAAATGGGAAATGGGGAAATCCCATCCTGAGTGTAAACCCACCCAAGAAACCAGGAACTGGTCCTTTCCTGGATTGATAGGGCTTTTGGAGAGGTAATGTTGCTCCTCCACCACATCACAAGTGCAGCTCTGCTCCACAGGGGCTGCAAGAGAGACCCTCTCTAGCACCTGGAAGCCCAAATCCCTGGGTAAACCCTCCCGTGCCAGCACCCCAGGGAAAAAGGAGGTACATCAGGCCAAATCACCACAAATCACCACCGTGCCAGTCTTAGCAGCTTGACCGTGCATGAGCTCACCTATCCCACAATTATCCACTCTGCAACCCAGCAGCAGCCTTCCTGGGCATGGGCAGAGGCATCCTGCTCATGGCAACTCTAATTCACCTTCCCCACATCTCTGCAAATAAACACGAGCCTTCCTGCCCCGCCTGGCCTCCTCCTCTCCAAAGCACTGGCGGTTTGGCAGGGCTTTGGTGAGCAAGGAGCTCAGACGCAGGAGACACCGCTCGCAGCACCAGACATACCGCCTGCCATCCAAGCACATACCCCGCGAGCCAAGGCGAAAGGAAAGCAGGAAAAAGAGAAAACGAATCGCAAAGATGAGTCAAGGCAGTCTCCCGACAGGCTGGAGCTGCTCCAGCTACGCAAGAGTTGGCGCAGGAAAGCTGCTCGGCAGCTCTGTCTTGACTTCCTCTCGGCGATAATCCTCGCGTGTGACTGAGAAATGAAACCCCAATGCCCTCTAACGGCCTCACACAAGCGTGAGGAGGGAATGCGTGTCCCGCAGCGGGGCGAGAAGGGCAATGGGAAAGGAGCAGCAAATTAGTTGACGTGTCCAGGAGAGATCTGGACAGTTTAGATGTGTATTTGTGGAACTGAAAATAAAAGACATGATCATCTAGGTGTGGAGCTTGCCTGGGCTTGCCTGTGCGGGGCGAGCGTGGCTCTCAGGAGCCCTCGGGAGCTCTGCAGCTCGCAGACAGCTCAGCTGCTGCAGGAAGGGCCTGACCCAGGACAAGGCAGCTCAGAGGCACATCAGTTCAGGCTGCTTAGAATAAGAAAATA